>BQNB010116021.1:0-21440 GCA_026074375.1 Tanacetum coccineum
TAACCAATAAAAATAAAATGAACAAGGACCATAATTATTCTCAAAATAATTATTTAATACTTGCTTGATGTAAACGTTTAATTATTTGATGCTCGTTTACATTGAACGATAATTTTTAGCTTACGCGATTTAACTTAACGTTTACGATTAAAAGCAAACATGTACAATACTAAAAATACATAGTGAATTTATTGACGACGTTAATGACCCTAAAACATGAGGTGTTATAGTATCCCCCAGTTAAGTGAGCCTTGTCCTCAAGGCTTAAGATGCGGCACTTGACGATGGTGCGGTCTTTTTGAAGAGGTGTGGATATTTCTTCCTGAATTGATCTTCGCGTTCCCATGTGAACTCATGACCTCTCCTAGAGTTCCATTGAACCTTGACTAGTAGAATACGGCTTTGCTTCAACCATTTAACTTCACGGTCCATGATTTCTACCAGCTCCTCGACAAATTGAAGCTTGTCATCAAAGTGAAGTCTATCTAATGGAACGGCTAATGGTTCGTTGGCATGGCACTTTTTCAAGTTGGATAAAAGAAATGTATTGTGAACCCGACTCAGCTCTTCAGGAAGCTCAAGCTTGTATGCAACGGATCTAAACTTTTCCAACACCTTGAATGGTCCAACGTACCTAGGGTTCAACTTCCCCCGTTTGCCAAAACGTACGACCCCTTTCTAAGGCGAAACTTTAAGCATAACTTTATCCCCATCTTGAAAGTCCATCGGTTTATGCTTTAAATCCGCGTAACTCTTTTGTCGATCGCGTGCAGTTTGCATTCTCTGCTTGATTTGAACAATCTTCTCAGTTGTTTCTTGCACTATTTCTGGACCAGCGAGTTGAACTTCTGGAACCTCAGACCAACAAACAGGTGAACGACACTTTCGACCGTAAAGTGCTTCAAATAGTGCGGCCTTGATGCTAGCGTGATAGTTATTGTTATATGAGAACTCGACTAATGGCAAATGGTTAACCCAACCCTTTCCAAATTGTCTCAAGCACGCAGACATATACTCGATATTTGAATAGTCCTCTCGCTTTGTCCATCTGTTTGTGGATGGTACGCAATACTCATATCCAGACTAGTACCTAAAGCATTCTGAAGTGACCTCCAGAAATTTGATGTAAACCTAGGGTTACGATCACAAATAATCAAGAGAGGTATTATGTTCCTCGTCACCACCTCCTTTAGTTAAATTCTTACAAGTTTATCCATCGGATCAGTCTCTCTCATCGGTACAAAGATTGCGGACTTTGTGAGTCAATCAATAATCACCCAAATGGTGTCGTAGCCTTGTAACGACTTAGGGAGCTTCGTGACAAAATCCATAGTGATATTATCCCACTTCCAATTGAGGAATTCAGTTTACCAACAAACAATGTGGAAATGTTACAATTACCTATGAACCGTTAAACAGCGTGAAGCCTATGATGTTTCTGCCTGACTTAGCACCGGTCAACACTTGCTAACATAGGTGGCAATGGTTGCCTTCATATTGGGCCACCAATATAGCTTCTTCATGTCTTGGTACATCTTATTAGAACCCGGATGAATAGAGTATTTTGACTTGTGGGACTCGTGCATGATCACAGTCCTCAAATCGCCATAACATGGTAACCAACTCCTGCCATTGAAGCATAGAGTTCCATCCGCGCGGGGTTCCAACTTTTCCGTCCTAAGCTTCTCCGGATCTTTAGAATTTTCAACCAACATGCCTCCAACATCTTCGTTCTTGATGTTCTCTGGTTTCTGTGCTTCAGTTTGAGCATCTAAAATTTGTTTGTGGAGATTCAAACCTATAGTCATGACTAAGGCTCGAACCCTTAATGGTGGCTCTCGTTCCTTCCTGATCAAGGCGTCAATGACATCATTTGCTTTCCTTGGGTGATAACGAATCTTGCAATCATAATCACTAAGTAATTCTAACCAACGATGCTGCCTCATATTCAGCTCCTTTTGATTAAGAATGTGTTGTAGACTCTTATGATCAGTGAACACCGTACACTTGGTTCTGTACAAATAGTATCTCCAGAGTTTCAGAGAAAACACTATCGCTCCATGTTCCAAATCATGAGTCGTATAGTTCTTCTCATGAATTTTTAGCTGGCATGATGCATAAGCAATCACCTTCTCTCTTTGCATCAATACAGCGCCCAAACCTTTATGCGAAGGCATCACAGTAAGGATAAAAATCGTCGCTTCTTCTGGAAAGCCGAGAATTTGGTGACTACATAACTTCTGCTCCAACAGTTGGAACGCTGTTTCTTGTTTGTTACCCCACTCAAACTTGACCTTCTTCTGAGTGAGTTTGGTCATTGGTTTGGCAATCTTCGAAAATCCTTCGATGAATCTTCGATAATACCCATAAAGACCTAAAAATTAACGAATCTCTGTTGGTGACTTAGGAGATGCCCAATTTTTAATGGATTCGATCTTGGCAGGGTCCACGTGAATACCCTGGCTGTCAATCACGTGACCGAGGAACTATACTTTAGGAATCTAAAAATCACACTTGGAAAATTTGGCATACAACTCCTCTTTCTTAAGCAACTCTTAATTATACTTAGGTGCTTTTTCGTGCTTCTTGCTTGTTCATCGAGTATATCAGAATATCATCAATAAAGACAATTACGAATTTATCCAAATATGGTTTGCACACCCGATTAATAATGGTCCATGAATACGGCAGGTGCGTTTGTCAAAACCAAATGCATAACTAGGAATTCATAATGGCCGTAACGAAGGTCTAAAGCGGTCCGGAATGTCTTCTTCTCGAACCCTCAGTTGGTGATAACCTGACCTTACGTCGATCTTCAAATAGACACTCGACCCTTGAAGCTAATCAAATAAATCATTAATTCTTGGAAGTGGATAGCGGTTCTTCACCGTTAGCTTGTTCAATTCCTGATAATCAATGCACATCTGAAACGATCCGTCCTTCTTCTTGACAAACAAGACCGGAGCTCCCCAGGGTGAGGAACTAGGTCTTATAAAGCCTTTGTCAGATAGTTCTTTTAGTTGCTCCGACAACTCTTTCATTTCAGAAGGTGCCAATCGATAAGGCGCCCGAGCTATGGGTGCAGCACCAGGTATCAAATTGATTTGAAATTCCACTTGTCGAGTCAGAGGAAGACCCGGCAAGTCCTCAGAAAATACTTCAGAAAAATCTTGAACTATTGGTACGTCCTCAAGTCGCTTCTTCTCCGACTTGTCTTCAATCTCCTTTGTAGTAACATGTGCCAGAAAGACTAGACATCCTTTTAGCATGTATTCTTGTATTTTGGAGTACAAGATAATGTGCAGACGAGCCTCGTGTCCCCGGTTGCTTCCGTCACCATGAACAATTAATGTTTCATTTCCCCAAGGGATACGAACGATCTTCTCGACACACATAATGATTGCTTGGTACTTTACCAACCAATCCATACCAATTATAGCGTCAAAACTACCAAGTCCTATGGGCATTAAGTCTATGTTGAATGGGTGGTTCATGATATTTAATGTACAACCCCTAAGGATAGTGTTCAACCTAATTATTCTCCCGTCGGCTAGTTCAACGTCATAATAGTGATCTAATGCAGTTTGAGGGATATCAATTTGGGAGCTAAATGCAGTGGATACAAAACTTCTATCGGCACCAGTATCAAATAAGATAGAAGCATAGCGGTTGTTTAGAAGGAACGTACCCGTCACGACATTGGAGTCTGGGTTTGTCCCTGCATACCCTGCCGCATAGACCTTGGCTGGAGCATTGACACCTCCAACTTGGTTACCACGATTGTTGTTGTTCTTTAGCTTTGGACACTCCCTCTTGAAATGCCCTTGGACTCCACACTCAAAGCAAGTAGGTCTCTGACCTGACCCGGTGCCCCTCTGATTGTTAGCATTGTTGGCCTTACCGTACTCCTACAGTCACGGGCAAAATGGCCAACTTTGTTGCATTTGTAGCATTTTGGAGCACATGGACCGTCATGGTGATAATTACATTTAGCGCATAGAGGTTTAGATCCCCCGTATGGCTTCATCTCCCATTCTTGTTAGTTAGGCCGACCAGGTGTTCTGTACCTCTTGTTCTGTTGTTGGTGGTTGTTGGTTATATTTGGCTTTTCTCATGTTCTTTGTCTGACGTCAGCAAAAGTGAGGATTATCTTTTCCATCACTTGATTGCCATTTCATTGCCTCTTGCATTTGTCTAGGCTTGGATGCTACCACTTCCAGGGATCATGTCGGTTAACCGCCGACATATTTCTCGATCTTGGTCAATTCTTCAGGAAACATTCTAACCACACAGTCAGTTGCCATTCCTAAAGAACGTTGGTTGTAGCCTATCACAACTTTCTACCAATTTTTACTTCTATTCTACAGTTCAACTTTGAGTTTCTTAATCTCGGTCTTTGGGCAATACTTGGCAGTTATTTTCTTCTTCAGTTCAGTCCAGGTCAATGCATAAGCAATGTCATTACCAACAGTCTCAACGTGGGTGTTCCACCATGTAGAGATTCCCAAAAAGTACAAGTGGAGAACTTGATTTGGTTTTCTATAGAACAATTACTTATGCGAAACACAGTTTCCATCTTCTCAATCCATTGAGTCAATTCGACAACTCCTTCTGTGCCTTTGAAATTTAGAGGTTGGCACTTCATGAAGTCTGGGTAAGTGCACTCACGAGTGGCTCGCTCGTTTCTCCTAGCACCTGTTCCTGAATTGTGGCTGTCGACCCATTTCGTGTTGCGCATCACTGCTACCAAAGCGCATAAACGCCTTGTTAATCATCTGGCCTGAAACAGTTGCCAGTTGACAGTGGTAGTGGTGGCGGGCTAGGTATAGTTCGTGTTTGTTTCTGGGATTTAACTTCGTGGTCCTTCTTTTTGTTGTCCATTTTTCTCAATCACAAGAATTATAATACCCGTTAGTTTTCATAAAATCATAACAAATGAACATGAACATATACCCAATAAGTAAAAATGAGACATCACAACATACAGTTTAAATATACAACCAACACGAGATTGCCATACATAAAAACACCCATTCCACTATATAATCTGGAAACATACATGATCTTTTGGTACAAACATGATTCCCGTACTTCTAGGTTTACAAGTTGAAATAAACCTGAGCCCTCGCTAGCCTGTAGTTACCCCTAATACTTAGGTAGGACTATACATGATACTAAACAGAAACAAAACGAACACACTATATTAGTAGCTATGCGCTACGCTGGAGTAACCATACAAACTATCTACAGGCCATACACTAGTATAGCGCCCTACAATTCAGAGAATAGGACAAGGTAAATCCTAGGCACTACTACCAGTGTCCTCTAAGGTGTTCTACGTCGTGCTCGCTGCCCCAAGGACTGGGTAGTTTAGATATGCTCAATAGAACGATCATCTGCGTCCTAACGCTGCCACTCGTGGTGATACGCCTAAGTCTCTAACACTCTAATCCATGCCTCTAGTGCCTTGCTGTAAGCCTCAGACCTAGCCAAGGCTTGATGGGTCTCGATGCTCCCTTGCTCGTAAGCAAGCCTCTCTTTCCTCAATATCTCAATCTCAGCTCTCATAGCAGCCCGGTCCTCTTGGGCCTCCTGATGTCGTGAATAAAACCCCAAACTCTCTCTCCTATGAACATCTTCCTGGTAACTAACCCTCAGGTTGACCACCTCTAGGGCGACCATAGTCCTCCTCTCAGTATCTCGAACCCTGGTATCCACAGTGTCTACAAAACTGTTATCGACCCTGCGGGTCCAGTAGTAGATCTGGCTGACTAGCCGCAGCGACAGAGCTCTCCCCAACCTCAACCCTAGGTGTGAGAGCAGTAAGTAGTAGCCTCTTCCTAGGTGGCGTGTCAGCCTCGGGAATGTCAGCCCTGCGGCTAGTGGATGGTGTAGGTAGTAGTATAGGTAACAATGGTGGCGTCCTTGCTGGAAGTAGTGAATGACATATGGATGGTGCTGTAGCTCTCCTCTTGAGCCATTGCTGTCTCTAGTATATGGGTGGTCGATAAGTGTGTGTAGAAGGGATGGTGGTGGTATGGTCTGTTAGGTGCAAAGCAACCACGTAATGTTAATGGCTCGTATAGGTGCATCATCCTCAGCTGACACTAAATCCTTAGGGTGCTCAGGCTCAGGAATGTACACTGGTACATGATCCTCTAGCTCCATAGGATCAGGTACATACTCTGAAGGACGTGGTGCCTGCTCCAACAACTGTCGGGCAGCCTCCTCGTAAGGATCCTCAGACGGGATACTCCAAGATCGTGCCTCAGAGTGGACGGAAGTATAGGTAACCGCGGAATCAGACGACATAACTGCTGTAACAAGCAAAAATAACTTATATAACTATATTATATAAGACTGGTATGGTATATACGTAGTATAATATAAACACGTATATCAATTATGAATGCATCTAGTATAACCAACTAATGCAACAACTAGTGTATGTATGAATGTATTCATAGGTTTTTATTGATGTGTTTGTTATGCCCCGTGCAAACCCCTTTGTGTGTATGCAATGTTTGAAAACAGTTATAGTCCAGCAAAAACATTTGACCTGGTTCTCTATAACCTTGGCTCTTGATACCAATCTGTAACACCCCCAAATTGGGTCGCAGCGGAATAAGGGTCCGGGGCGTGTTACTTCATAGATCAATAACATAAGATATATATAGAACGACCAAAAAGTCATTTAAAACCGATACATTGGATTTAACAAAGTATTTGTTACATAAGCCCGAAGCTTCACTTGTTCACTTGTTCAAAATACAAAGATTTCTAGCCCATAACAGATATACAAAATGTAATGCGACAAAATCTTTAATGCATGATATCCAAATCAAAACCTCTAATGTATCCCTTGCACCTCGTGCTTATTGACCTCCTGAAAAACATTGCTTTAAAACATCAACAATAATGTTGGTGAATTCATAGGTTTGATAAATCGTATATTGTAGGACCACAAGATTTCCCAAGTGTATGATAATGCAACATATGCATACATCATATAAATGTAATTACGTTGCCCTAAGCTCATGACACTAAAGCTTGACATAAATGAATACCATATAAATGGCCTACATTGCCCGTGATGATGTTCTAGCCCGCAACATCCTATGTTTGACATGGTATACGTTCGTTTGCCCAGTGATAGCTAATCACCCGAACAGGATAGTCAATCCAATAGATGCGTATTCATAACATTCGCGCTCACAATCCAGTAACTGACAGTTCATGATAATGGGCTCAACTAGGGTTATCGCTACTTAGGCAACACGTAATCTATAACACCCTGTGTTTTCAAGTCTTTGACGACGTCGATAACTATGCTATTTATTTTTAGTATTATACGCGTTTGCTTGTAATTTCATGAATTAAGTTTAAATCGCGTAAGCTAAAAATTAGAGTTCAATGTAAACGGGCATCAAACAATTAAATGTTTACATCAAGCAAGGGTTATATAATTATTTTGAGAATAATTATTAACTTGTTCATTTTATTTTTATCGGATACGTAAAGTGTATACGTTTCGCGATAAATTGCGTTTAGGCACTCCCGGAACCACAAAAACTTTCCTACGCTTCAACAAATACCCACTTTTATACCCAATACATAAAAATTACATAAATATATCATATATATCTTTGTTTTGCCGAAAATAATACAACATGTATAAATATATACATGAAAATTTACATGATACTTGCACCTTTAGTCAAATCACACCATACCTTCCATACCTCATTATGGCAAGACCATCCCTACCATCCCTTGACCCATAACTATGACATTGGCCATCCCTAGGACATGCTACATGTCTCCTTGACCAATTATGCATGTTATATATCATACAAGCTAGCAAGTAACTCTTATACACTTAACAAAAATCAAGAACACCCTCTTTGTGCTCCATACATGCTACGGCACAAAAACACCTCCCAACTAAATCCATACAAAATTTTCTACAACCCTTACACTTCTATATACACATATTCTAAGATGTACTAAGACATTTGCAAGTATTGGTTATCCATTTCCAAGTTATAATCAAGAAAAAGGAAAGTAAGGGTTTATAAAGTGCAAGTTTGGTTTTTGTGGCTAAACAAGGGTTTAGTACTTGTGCATCATCATCATCTTACCTCATAAGGTCTATTTGAACTCTTTATGTTCTTACAACTTTCATTTTTATGCATATGATTATTCTATTTAGCTTAAATCACCATTTAGGATTATTAACAAGTAAAAAGAAGTTTTTATTTGTTGTCATCATAATGTACACTTTATTATACCTTATGATGTTGAGGACATCATGTTAAAATGGTTACACAAATGATTTACACTCTTGGTTAACATAAAAATGATTATTGACAAAACTAGTAAATTAAGGTTACATAAATAAAGTTATGGTTTTAAAGTATGTTAATGGATTTGTTAACATGGGTAACTTGGACATATGAGGACTACTATGGAACATGACACTTTAATATAGTATGATTATATAATATATTAATGACTATGATTCTGTGATAAAATACAAAAGGTAGTAAAGTATAAATGAAAAGGTTATCAAATGGAGTCAACAAGCTCAAGCACAGTTTGCGTCCCAAATTCGAATTTTGCATACTTATTTTATATTTTTATAAAATAATACATTTCACGACGATTCCGAAAAAGTAAGAAACTTGTTAAACGGATTAATAACGAAAAAGTTACGTTAAAAACAAGTTATACGTTAATAAACGAAGTCGTAAATGAATTTTTATAAAAACATTTTTATAAAAATCTCAAACAGCAAGGGTTAGTATTTTTAATAAATAGTACATATTTTTAGGATTCCAAAATGATAAGAATCGTAATTTTTCAATTAATAACGAACGAGTTATGAATTTCGCGAGTTTACGACAAATAATACTTTTATAAAACTATTTTTATAAAAGTTACTATTCATGACAGAAAGTTATATTTTTGTAAACCTCATAAAAATATAGAACTTTCAAATACGAGAACGTCCTCGAAAGAATCGTTAAAAACGGAGCTATAACGAATAAAATACGACGTTTACGGGTTTTACGACGACGAATACGCTTTTTATAAAACTCGCGTCTGATGTGAACAGTAAAAGTTACTGTTCACCAGTAGGTCCGAAATTCGAAAATGTCGATTTATGATAACTCGTCTTGATACGAAAAGATGGACATAAGAAACGCGAGAATCGGGTTTAAAACGCGAAAGTTATGCCAGTTTTACTAAACGGTAATTATAAACGTTTTAACTTATGAGACACAATTTTTCCAAAACCATTAGTTGGTGATTGAGCTATATAGAATATTATGTGGTTATCAAAGTACTATATTACTAGGGAGTTTCATAATGAGGCCTCTTCGGATGGCGTTTCGACGAGTTGTTGGATTTACGATTTAAAGTGTCCTAACTCCTCGAACGTCATGTCATGACCTCTTTAATTATGATAGCCCGAACGATAGTACGATGTAACAACTATAGGATTACATTCAATGTTATCAATTTAAGTACTCGGTACTTATACGACCTATGATAATTTAGGTTGCATTCGATCTTTTACGTGACGCATTATCTGCGATATTTGGATTATCAGAACTCAAGGTGAGTTCATAGCCCCACGTTTTACATGCTTTTGTTTTTACAAAGTTTTTGGGGTGAAAAACATGCAATGTTTTACAACTGGACACAAGTGGTTAAGTTTTATATTATGATTACATGTTGCCTAAGTAGCGATAACCCAATCTGAGCCCATTATCATGAACTGTTAATTACGAGCGCGAATGTTATGAATAGATCTATTGGGTTTTGACAACCCCGTTCGGGTGATTAGCTATCACTGAACAACGAACGTATACCATGTCGAATATAGGATGTTGCGGGTTAGAACATCACCACGGGCAATGGAGTCCATTAATTTGGTACTCACATACGTCAAGCTTCAGTGTCATGAGCTTAGAGCAACGTAATTACATTTATATGATGTCTGCATTTGTTGCATTATCATACACTTGGGAGATCTTGTGGTCCTACAATATATGATTTATCAAACCTATGAATTCACCAACATATTGTTGACGTTTTAAAGCAATGTTTTTCAGGGGATCAATAAGCACGAGGTGCAATGGATACATTGGTGGTTTTGAATTGGATAGCATGCATTAAAGATTTTGTCACATTTCATTTTGTTATCTGTTATGGGCTGAAAATCTTTGTATTTTGATCAAGTGAACAAGTTAAGCTTCGGGCTTATGTAACAATTATTATGTTAAATCCAATGTATCGTTTTCAAACGACTTTTTGGTCGTTCTATATATATCTTGTGTTGTTGATCTATGAAGTAACACGCCCCGGACCCTTATTCCGCTGCGACCCAATTTGGGGGTGTTACACCTCAATTCTCCTTCAATCATCAATTATAAAAATCTTCGTTTTCCCTCTCTTTCTTGATCATGTCGGCACACAGAGAATACACCACCCTTTTCCAAAACTTATTAAATGTCTGAGAATTATCTAGATATTTGTTAGGTGCAAGTTTGCCCTTTTTAGCAATTATGGTCCCTAAAGTCTTATTCTTTCTTATTTAGCCACATTAACTTATATAATACATTTATCACTTGACAACTTTAGTCCTTTAAGTCATATTCTTCCTTGTTGAGGCACATGGTATTTTCTAAAACAATTTACATAATATTTATACTTATACTTTGACTACCGGGTTGACTAACCAATAGCATAACTTCTTCAAACATATAAAAGTCATATTCAAACTCATTCTATGGCATTATCATAAATAAATACTTAAAAACCGATTTCGGGGTGTTACAAATCTATCCCCCTTATTTATATTTCGTCCCCGAAATCTCTTCGTCTATTATTAACCAAAACTTAGTCACATTAACCTCACATTTCATCTTAGCATTCTCAAGAATATACTTAACTAGTTGCATCAACCTATATGGTTTTGCAACTCTAGCCATGCTATTATACCTCGAATTATCCTTATCTTGTTCTACTTCTCACTCATTCCTATTATAATTACACTTTCCTAATGACACGCGTCATTTAGGTGACATTTATCATTTCTGATTCTATCATTTTAATAACTTTTTCTCTATATTATTACGTTCCCATTCATTTCTTTTCTAAATTTACATCAAGAACTACATGTCACTTGAGAAATTGCATTATCTTGATTTATCATAAATCAACATTAGCTTATACTTTCTTATTTACCGTAGTCATTTTGACATTTCTTTTATCGTTTCCATTATAACACTTTGCTTTCTTTACCTCTTTTTAGTTAATTTTTGTCAAGTACTATAAGTTGCTTGAGATAATTCAATATTTTATCATATACTTTCTATATTCACATTAGGGTGCTAATAATAATTAGCGACCACCATAATCGTTATACCATACGATAAGGCATACTATAACATCAATTTAAACTTATATCCTTCAACCTATACTCCTAACATCTGAAACTTAGCTGTGACAACTGTGCGTTAAGCAGGTTAGTCAAACCGTTAGTATTGACTTGAATATCATTATGTGCTATAATAATTATGTGTCTATGTGGTCTTATGTGAGGTTGGCTACAAATTCATTGAGCGTGATCGTCTCGTTATGATTGAGGTTGTTATGGGCATTTCAGTTTGTTCACATTTTGTAATGAAAATCATTAGTATAATTCTATGTGTGTACGTATTTATATGTATATGTATATGTATTTATACCCTTAAGTGCTAGTAGTTAGTAAAATTAAAAGTTACTAGAAAATATAGAAATTTGAACTTAGTTTTATTAAGTTAGTAAAATAAATTTAGAAATGAATTTTATTTGGTAGGCATTTAAAATGAAAAAGGTTTTCTTAAATAATAAAGAGTTTTTTTTATAAAAATAACAGAATTTTAGAGTAATTATGCATAGGGGTGGCCGATTGGTTTGGGAGAAAAAGGAGGAAGGAAAAGCCCAATTTTAGTCAAAGTATGATTCTAATTAGGTAATTATCCAAACTATTTTGTAAACACTATAAATACAAACCCTTTTCCCCTCTCCTTTTTATATAACCGGTCGATCAAAGCAAAAGAAAAAAAAAGATTTTTTTTATCAAGATCAAGTTGGTGATTTAGTGTTTCAAGAATCAAGGTTTTAGGTATGTTTCTTGAATCCTTTTTAATTAATCATCCTTAGTTCTTGTATTAATTAATATGGTGGATCATTAGGGTTTTTAAAACTTCTGTAATTAAGGATGTATTATTCATGCTAAAGTGATTAGGGTTTAATTAGGATCATATTGGTGTAAATGGTTATGGTTAGATCGCGTTAAATTATGATTTAGGGTTTGGCATATTTAGGGTTGTGTTCAACTAAAATTATCTTAATGATAAAAACGTTTTTCTCTATGAATCTTATGTCCATTGATAAGTTAAGAGAGTCTAGTTTCCAAAACGTCCAGCCCCGAAAGGTTTTGAGGTCGGGAAGTTAGTCTAATGATTTTCGTAAGAAAAGTTGTCAAAGTAGTAATTTCGGGTCTGATTTGGGTCTGATGTTGAGGAGTAAAATCCCTACTTAAAATTCAAATTAGGGTTAGCCAAAAATCAGAGATCATATTTTAGGTGTCTATTAACCCCAGTTCGAAGGGCTAGCGATAAAACATTTTCTAAGTATTTTTAAGGACGTCAAACTTTTTGGTGTGCGTTCAGGTCCGAATCTGAGTACTTTGTAAAGATGAATTTTTATAAAATAGTTTCACTTAATATTATTTTTTCTAAAATATCACAGTAGCTCATAACTCATTGGGGAGCTAGGGGATGTAAGAAGAACCATCAATTAGGTGTTTTAGTATTTTATTTGTGGTCATAAAGTGACTACAAAATTCGGCCAGAAACTGTAAGAGTGGAAGTTAATGGTTAATGTTATATAGGATTTGAAAATGATATGGGAGATGTATTTAAAGGATTATAAACTTAATTTAAGGTTTATAAGTCCATCATATGATTGTTACATTGGCTTAAGCATTTAGCCTAACCGAGTGTAACTTGTGTTTTTATTGTGTTTAGATTTTGTACAAGATTTTGTCATGAAGCTGAGCATCAGGTGAGTTTCGTAGTCCCATTTTACTATGTTTTTCTTGGGATGGAAATGATGCAAAAATGTGTTTTGAAATGTTTTTAATTGCTATGATTATGTGGTTTTGTCGAAGCATGGACTTTTATGTAGCTATTATGTGTGATGTGCTAAATGTATGAATTTATGGATTCGGGTAATGTTTTTACCTATGTTATGAGATGTGGTTTCAGGTAATGTTCTTACCTATGTTATGAGATGTGGGTTCAGGTAATGTTCTTACCTATGACTATGAGATGTGCTTCGGGACTTGGAATCGTGTGACACGTTCTGTCCTAGGTTGTTGTTGTTTTGGATGAATGCATGTTAGCCTGTCCTAGGTTGTTAATTTTCCTGCCATGTTCTGTTTTTATTAATCATAGTAATTGATTTAAAGTGTGAATTGTGTGTCGTAAACCTGTGACTCTCACCAACCGTTGTGTTGACGTTTTTAAGAATCATTTTCAGGTGAGCGTTATGAAGGTGTTGAAGTTAATAAAAGTGGCTAGAGAGACCATTAGGCTGGCATTGGAAGTTTTCATTTGATTTTGTTTTGTATTTATTTGCATGAATTCTGAAATGTTTATTTAGGTTTATGAGACATTGTCCTTGTATTAATGAGACCCCTTTTTCATTTATACAAGGAGCATTTTCCTTTGTTTGTTTTATTGGTATTGTCATGACACATCGTGTCTTTTATAATCATGTAGTGTTTCTCTATTGTTGACACCATTGTGTTGTGATGATATCCATGAAGTTCATGCCTCATGTTTCCGCCTTGGCGGGGTGTGACAGATTGATAACAGAGCCAATGGTTATAGAAAAGTAGGTGGTTTGGCCTAAACTATAACCTAGGAGTCCTAATATAGTGGCATTTTAGGGCTTAAGTGTATATGTACGTATCTATTATATTTTCTTGCTACTTAAAAGCTTTAATTTCTTTCCTATTTTCATTACTGCTATATATATATATATATATATATATATATATATATATATATATATATATACTATTCATTATGAGGATCTGATAGTATATACCTTTCCTTGTGTTATTTTAGTCATGTCTCCTCTAGCTCGTGCATCTCGTGCTAAGTTTCATTAGGGAATCGCCTTCGCAACTGGACTCAAGAGTTATACTGATCTAGTGACGAAGCTTAGGATGAAGCATATGAACTGTAGAGTCCAAATACTGAAAGGTCTGTATCCACACCGGATTGAATCGAAGTTGACTAAGAAACAAGTAGGAGGAAAATGGATCCTAGTGAAGGAGATGACGATGATTTCAAAAAGATGGAGAAATCTCTAAATTCCCTGAGTACCCCTCATCTGAAGAGGAAGAACCAACTGAACAACCTAGAGCTTTAAATAAGTATGGATTTATTGATCATCCAGAACTCCAAAGGGAAGAATTTGCTCTGCATCGAATGCCTCAGCGAGAAGGAAACATGAATGGTTGGTTGAATGAGGATGAGGATGAGCCTCTAGGATACGAAGCATTTGAAAAGGAGGTAGAATCGTCTCTTGAGTCCACCGCAAGAAGTAAGCCTAAGCGTAAGAAGTTGAAGAAGATAGCTAAAGCTATTACCGATCATACGTTCCGCAACTGTCCATATTGCTCTAAGTGATTGATATGTTTTAGTTTGTTTTCTTTTTTCCTTTTGACGTTTGGAGCCATGTTAGGAATGTTATTTTCAACTCTTAGATTTTGAGTATTTTAATCTAATAAAAGTGATTATAGGGTTATTCCTTTATGTGATTTGTTGTTCTCATCCTGAGTTAGGTGCTATATGGTGTGTTTATTTCATGAAGTGTTGTCATAGGAGGGAGTACAACTGTGAAAGGGGGCATCTATAATTATGGTGGCCAACATAATTATACATCCGCCACAACACATGTGGACTTGCAAGTATGATTACATGGATTAATGTTGATGCGTTGTATGTATGTATATGGTTATGGAAGAGTATGATAAGATCATGGGATTGGAAATCATTATTATATCATCTAATGTATATAAATTTTATCTTATATAAAAATGGCTCCATCCTGTCGAAGCGGTCTTAACAATGATGAGAACCCCGATATTGCTACTATCATTGCGTAGCAGTTGTAGAATATCATTCCTCATATCATCACTCAAGTGACTGCTAATGTGAACAATGTGAATGGAGGAAATGGAAATGGTGGGAACAATAGATGTTCCTATAAGACTTTCACTGCTTGTAACCCTAAGGAGTTTGATGGAAAGGATGGTGCAGTAGCACTCACCCGTTGGATAGAAAATATAGAGTCGGTGTTTGATAACAGTGGTTGTACTGCGAACAAAAGAGTGAAGTATGATGCTAGCTGTTTTGTAAAAAAGGTTTGACTTGGTGGAACATACAAGTCCAAGCGAGAGGTCATGAAGCTGCAATTGGTATGAGTTGGAATGATTTTAGGGTGTTGCTTATGGAGGAGTTCTGTCCAAGCAACAAGATAGAGAAACTGGAATATGAGTTTTGGAATCAAAAAATGGTGGGAGCCAATCATGCCGGCTATACAGATCGGTTTCATGAATTGTCCAAGTTGGTTCTGCATCTAGTTACTCCTGAGTCATCAGGCATCAAGAGGTACATAGCTGGGTTAGATCTTGAGATTCGGGGAATGCTCCGAGTGACCTAACCAACCACAATCCAAAGTGCAATTCTTAGAGCTAGGATACTTACTGATGAGGAAGTCAGTTGTGGTACATTGACAAAGGGAAATGAGAAAAGAAAGGGAGTGGAAGAGTCAAGAAAGCAAGGAGGTAAGAGAAATAATGATAAGAGGGCGAAAGTGAGTAAGGGATTTATGGCAGCAACACCTCATGGAAATGGGTATACTAGCCCTCATCCAAAATGTGCTAAGTGTTAGACTTATCATCCCAATGCTAGACCTTTTATAGTGTGCTTTAATTGTCAGAAACCGGGTCACTTTGCAAGGAATTGTCGTATGCCAATTAAGCAGGTGGCACCGATTAATGCTGTTAGAGGGGAACATGAACCAGGAACATGTTATGAGTATGGAAGCCATGAACATTTTCAAAATACTTATCCTAAATTGAACCTAGCACCTGGTCAAGTGGGAAACCATTTGACTATTGAAGGAAATCAAAACACAAGGAATAATTAAAACCAAGTTAAGGGAAGGGCTTTCAATGTGAATGCAGTCAGCGCTCTCCAAGATCCTAACATTGTAATGGGTACTTTTTCTTTGAACAATCACTATGCTACTGTACTTTTTAACTCTGAAGCTGATTTTAGTTTCATTTCTACTGATTTTGCGCCTTTACTAAATTTGAAACTTAGTTTTGTAAACCCTGGATATGTGATAGAAGTAGCAGATGTTAAGAAAGTAGAAGTTGATAGGATTATTCGTGATTGCAAACTAGAGCTAGGAACTTCCCTGTTCACTATAGATTTAATACCTTTAGGTCACGGGAGTTTTGATGTGATTGTGGGGATGGATTGGTTGTCTAAGCATAAGGCTGAGATAGTGTGCCATGAGAAGGTGGTTAGGATACCATTGGAAAGTGGTGAGATACATCATGTCCAAGGAGAACGTACTCCAGGAATCGCCAAAGCCTTAAGTAATGTGAAGGTAGATGAACTGCAATTGAGTGATATTTCTGTAGTACAAGATTTTGTTGAGGTGTTTCCGGAGGACTTGTCGAGATTACCACCGCAATGACAAGTTGAATTTTGCATAGATTTAGTTCCTGGAGCGACGCCGGTTACGAAGTATTCATATCGTCTAGCGCCCTTAGAAATGCAAGAATTGTTTATGCAGCTTTAAGAGTTGTAAGACAAGGGTTTCATATGACCAAGTCCTTCTCTGTGGGGAGCACCTATGTTGTTTGTTAAGAAGAAGGATGGTGCATTATGTATGTGTATTGATTATAGGGAGTTGAACAAGTTGACTATTAAGAATTGCTATCCTCTCTTGAGAATTGATGACCTATTTGATCAACTGCAAGGAGCGCGCTACTTCTCAAAGATAGACCTTCGGTCAGGTTATCATCAGCTTTGGGTACATGAGGATGATATTCCAAAAACCGCGTTTCGAACAAGATATGGACACTTTGAGCTTACAGTTATGCCTTTTGGATTAACCAATGCACCTACAGTCTTTATGGATTTGATGAACCGGATATGCAAACCATACCTAGATAAGTTCATCATCATTTTCATTGATGACATTCTGGTCTACTCAAAGTCTAAGGATGAACATGAGGTTCATTTGAGGCTGGTGTTGGAATTGCTGAAGAAGGAAGAGTTGTATGCTAAATTCTCCAAGTGTGACTTTTGGTTACAAGAAGTGCAATTTCTTGGTCATGTGGTCAACCAGAATGGTATTCACTTGGATCCAAGTAAGATTGAGGCGGTAAAGAATTAGAAAGCTCCTACAACACCATCTGAAATTTGATCATTTTTGAGGTTAGCAGGTTACTACCGACGTTTTATCGCAAATTTCTCTAAGATTGCTAAACCTCTTACTTTGTTGACTCAGAAAAACAAAAAGTATGAGTGAGGCGTCAAACAGGAAGGGGCATTTCAGACTTTGAAAGATAATTTGTGTAATGCTCCAATACTATCGTTGCCTGATGGCGTAGAAGATTTCGTAGTATACTGTGATGCATCAAACCAGGGATTGGGCTGTGTACTCATGCAAAGAGGCAAGGTAATTGCCTATGCATCGAAATAGCTAAAGATCCATGAGAAGAATTATACAACGTACGACCTAGAATTGGGAGCTGTTGTGTTTGCCCTTAAAACTTGGAGGCATTATTTGTATGGTACGAAGAGTGTTATCTATACGGATCATAAGAGCCTTCAACACATATTCGATCAGAAGGAGTTGAATATGCGTTAAAGGAGGTGGATTGAGTTATTTAGTGACTATAAGTGTGAGATTCGCTACCACCCGGGTAAGGCGAACGTGGTGGCGGATGCACTAAGTAGGAAGGAACGAGTGAAACCTAGATGTGTACGAGCCATGGCAATGACTATTCTGTCTGGAATAAGAGGGATGATACTAGCGGCCCAAGGCGAGGCATTCAAGCAAGAGAACATACTTGCAGAAAGACTACATGGTTTGGATTAACATATGGAAAGGAGAGAAGTCGGGAGTTTATACTTTTTAGACCGTATATGGGTTTCGTTAGTAGGAGGTGTGCGAACGATAATTATTGACGAAGCTCATAAGACTAGGTACTCTGTACATCCTGGAGCGGATAAGATGTACCATGATCTTCGAGATATGTACTGGTGGCTGGGAATAAAAAGGTACATTGCTACTTATGTTAGCAAATGTTTAACTTGTTCTAAGCTGAAGGCATAGCATCAAAGTCCTTTGGGGTGATTGCAACAACCAAAGATACCCGAATGGAAGTGGGATAATATCACAATGGATTTTATTACCATGTTACCTAAGACGAAGAGTGGGCATGATACGATTTAGGTAATAGTCGACAGGCTGACCAAATCGGCTCATTTTCTGGCAATGCGAGAGGATTATAGTACTGAGAGACTAGCAAGGTTTTACATCGATGAGATAGTCGCTCGACACGGAGTTCTCGTGTCGATTATTTTTGATCGAGATGGACGTTTTAAATTGTGATTTTCGCAAACATTGCAAAAGGATTTAGGGATGCGATTAGATATGAGTACAACTTATCATCCTCAAACGGATGGACAAAGTGAGCGTACGATTCAAACTTTGGAGGATATTTTAAGGGCGTGTGTGATAGATTTTGGGAGCAATTAGGATGTTCACCTACCGTTAGCAGAATTTTCTTACAATAATAGTTATCATTCGAGCATTCAGTGTGCTCCGTTTGAAGCATTGTATGGAAGGAAATGTAGGTCACCCGTCCTGTAGGATGCGATTGGGGAAAGTAGTTTGATTAGGCCCGAGTTGCTACAAGAGACAACCGACAAGGTAGTCTTGATCAAGGAGAAGCTCAAAGCGGCAAGAGATCATCAAAAGAGCTATGCTGACAATAGGCGCAAGCCCCTAGAGTTTGAGGTGGGAGATCAAGTGTTACTGAAAGTGTCACCTTGGAAAGGCGCATTACGTTTTGGAAAGAAAGGTAAGTTGGCACCGAGGTATGTAAGACTATTTGAAATCCTCGAAAGGATTGTCCTTGTAGCTTATAGGTTAAGATTGCCTTAGGAATTGAGTGGGGTGCACGACACATTCCATGTGTCAAATTTAAAAAAGTGTTTGGCGGATGCTAATCTGCATGTGCCATTAGATGATTTGTCGAGGAACCAGTGGAGATTATGGACCGTGAGGTTAAGACTTTAAAGCGTAGTAAGATTTTAATTGTTAAAGTGCATTGGAATTCAAGGCGTGGCCTTGAGTTTACATGGGAACGCGAGGACCATATGAAAGCTAGGTATCCCTAGCTGTTTGTTGCTAATGCTGGTGAATCTAGTAGTTAAATCTCGGGACGAAATTTCCCTAAGGAGGGGATACTATGACAATTGTGCCTTGAGCAGGTAAGTCAAACCGTTAGTATTGACTTGAATATCATTATGTGCTATAATAACTATGTGTCTATGTGGTCTTATGTGAGGTTGGCTACCAATCTATTGAGCGTGATCGTCTCGTTATGATTGAAGTTATGGTTGTTATGGGCATTTTAGTTTGTTCACATTTTGTGATAATGAAAATCGTTAGTGTAATTATATGTGTGTACGTATTTATATGTATATGTATACGTATTTATACCCTTAAGTGCTAGTAGTTAGTAAAATTAAAAGTTATTAGAAAATATAGAAATTTGAACTTGGTTTTATTAAGTTAGTAAAATAAATTTAGAAATGAATTTTATTTTGTAGGCATTTAAAATGAAAAAGGTTTTCTTAAATAATAAAGAGTTTTTCTTATAAAAATAACAGAATTTGAGGGTAATTATGCCTCAAGGCTTACAAAAACCCTTATTTATAGCCCAGATCTTCATCTTGCAACTTGTGCTTCTTTGGAGAGCAAAAACGAAGTGTGCTTGTTGTGTGAGGTAAGTCCTAAAGCAAATCCCAGCCTTTAATTTTATTTGTGCTTCTTTGGAGAGCAATCTCAGCCATGTGAAGATACATGGGAAAAAGTGAGGATTGGCACATGTGCTTTTATCAACTGGGATTGGGTTAGTAGGGTGGATGAAATGATTTTGGCTAGGGTGAGAAGTGGTTTTGCAGGGGAGAAGGTATGGGGCGACATACAAGTTGTAACTGGGATTTGGGGCGGGAAAGAAGACTTTTTGGGGGAGTAGGCAGTTTGGTCCCCTGAAGTCTTATAACTTAATTGTAATCTCTGCCCGGTTGGCAGTTTTGGCCCTTGTCTTTTTATCTTTTGTAATACAACTTGAGGTTTGGCAGTTTTAGCCCCTCAAGTTGTATTTTCTTCACTTGGCTTGACTTTTGACTTTGTCCTTTCCATTCCGTGCTTGGATTTGCTTGCTTTTGGCTTTCTTTTTGTTCCTTTTCTTGAATATCCGTTTCCTGCACAATACAAATGCAAACATACAAATACAATGTATTTTTGGCATGTTTTTAGTCATTTAAGTCCGCTTAATATGGAAAATGGTATGTGTAATTAAACACATATCAAAATCCCCCATACTAAGGTATTGCCGTGTCCTCACGCAATGTCATGAAGTAAACACTTACGAAAACTAAGAATCTCGAACCCCCTCGACTAATTACCTTGAAAAGTAGCAAAGTGTTCGTCAAGGGGAACAAAGGAATCAATAGCTTCGACAAGTCCCGTTTTCACCATTTCTTTATATGTACACTAACTATCCCTAATATTTTTGGATTTTTTCTTTTTCTTTTCTCGACTACCTGTTTGACTTCCTTTATTTTATAAACACTGGGATCATAGAATGAGAAGCGGCCATAGAATAATCTACGGACGTCCTAACGGATAAATTCATCGTCCCTGATTTTTCACTAGATCCAAACCAAGCAATTAAACAAGATCATTTGTCAATATAAGTCTAAATGTTAAGCACTCATACTTATGACTTGTGAACTTTTAACTCCCAACATGGATATATGATTTAAATGTGTGTACTCATTTCAACTCAACCATAGATCAACTTATTTTCATAGTCGTAATCATGACTCAAAGCAACAACTTATTAGGACCTTGTGACTTGATTTCTAAATGTAACTTGATTTTAAAGAACGAAATTTTAACTGTAGAACTTTTTGCAACATCTTCATCATCATAATCATAAGTTCTTAAAGCTAGGAATGCGTTGTTTAGTTTGAACACCTACCTAG
>BQNB010116022.1:0-21440 GCA_026074375.1 Tanacetum coccineum
ATAATTTGTATGATACTTTGCTTACGTATATGTATTATATTTATATATATTATTAAGAGGGGTTTTTGACGAATATCAATGTGTATACCCTTATGTGAAATTTTAAATCTATGCCAGCCAAAACTAGAACACGTGCATTTGGATTGTCTTTGTCAATTTTTTCACGTTCTCTTTTGGTCGACTTAAATCAAGTTACCTGGTCAGACCTCGTACCCGAGGCATAATATGAGACAAAACATGTACATGACATTACTATATGAGTTACTAAAGTCATGCGTCTCATAAAACTAAGAGTTGCATTTACAATGCAATTAACGCTCATCGCTTACCTCTTGCCCCACTTGTTTATACGCTGGTCAGACTTCCGGTAATAAGTAGGAGGTCAAGTTGGATCTTACTCTTATTAGTAATTAATTGGGTAGTTAATTCTATTAAGAATTTAATTATCGAAAATACTATATAAAACTTTCTATGTTCTGATTAATTGTGTTATTGCAACATAAAACGTGAGTTTGTTTTTCTTAAAAGACAAACCTAGTCTCTTTTCCTTGTAAGAAAGAGTGAGACTTACTCCTATCTCTTCTCATTGGTTGACAAGAATAAAATAGGGTTAATAATTGAATTTTTCTCAATTATATTTAAAATCACTTTCAATTTTCATTGCCCTTTTCCGGTTCTGAAATCTTAAAAAGATAAAATATTTGTGTAACTACAGAACATTGTGTCTATAGCTACCAAATAATGACATCTTGCACTTGTCACGATGTATGAGTTTAACCGCAATGAGTAAAGAAAATTACTAGCAGGTCTTCTAAGTAAAAAAATTTGGACTCGATTCATTCCGTATAGTGCTAAACACCCTTGTGGTTAGACAGACAGATTAAGGAGGAAATGCATGCTAAATATTCAAGTTAATGAATACATGATGTCTAGTCCCTCATCTACATAAGTAGAACTTTATATACTATGCGCAATACCTAAGTACATTGCTACTTGTAGGCATTCTAAGAGAGTAGGAAAGTAAATTAATCGCTAATTGCTTTCTACTGGTCATGTAACACTTATAATGTTGACAAATCCAGTGGGAGCAGCTTGCGTTTTACTACTGAACAATGGTCATTCATGTGAGGTTTGTCAAATTCAGTAGGGCTACAAGATTTATTTCTTGTTAGTTAACCAATTTTATTTCTAGCTTTGCTTTGAAATATTTCTTTACTTTTGAATATGAATGACCGTGTTTAAGAATGTTTGATTTTTTTTTTTTTTTTTTTATTTTATAGATAATACGTTGTCTTTCCAAGGTCTGGCCAAGCATTATTAAGTATAAAATTTTATCTACTTATATAGTAATGTCATCTATAGAATAATAATCCACAATTCCTTATTAAACATTATGGTTCGAAATCTACTTGTAATATCTATGACACTATCATATTGTTTATACGATCAAGCGCTTGTCGTATTGTTTGTCTACATTAGAAAATGTTGTGCCATACATAAGTGGGAGAAATCTTAAGTGTGTTGGTATGTGCTTAATTATACATACATTTTACCTATAAAAACGTGCCTAAAATGACCAAAATATACCAAAAATACATTGTATTTATGTGTTTTGTGATTTATGATTGTGTAGGTAACGGATATTTACTAAAAGACAAAAATCAAGTCAAAACGGACAAAACTAAGCACGGGAATGGAAAGAGCGTGAAAAGCCAAAACGTCAAAAGTTAAAGACAAAGCCGATATCGAAGAAATACTTAATGGGCCAACCCGCACTCATCTAATGGGTCGGGTCAGTCCATTAAGCATATAGAAGACTTAAGCTTTTAAGCTTACTTATAATAAGTCCATGAATCCTAATTTAGCCTAAACCATTTAAACCTAAGCCCAAAAACCCACTTAACCCTGTTAGCCCCAACACCCTTAACCCATTTACACCACAAGTCCCTAACACCTTACATCGTTAGTCCTCAAGGACTGACATTGTTAGTCCAAAAGGACTAACGATGCTGATGCAAAAATCTTTACAATTTCATTTACCCGTTTTTAAAACCCCCTCTATCAAACATTTCCTGCCCTTTACACTATTCACTGTCACTTTCCCTACCTTCCTCTGCAAACTGACAAAACAGTGTCACACCCGTTAACCTCTACCCCACTTCACAAACTGCCATTTCCACCTTGGCAATCCCAATTGTTCTAATTGGTTGATGAACAGGACAAGGATTCAATGGCTCAGATTATACAACTTGGGGACCAAGAAAATTAGATGGCTTTGATGATGGTTTCACTCTCCTCACACAACAAACACAATAAGCACAACTGAGAGCTTGTATTCGGCTAATTATATGAAGCTTATTTCTTCATTAAAGGACATCTAGTTTAGTGTAGTTTTTAGGAGTAGTGTAATCTTGTTTTTACTTATTTTACTGCTTGTTTCACTTTATTGTACTTTTAAATTCCAAGCCATGTAATCTTTTTAAGTTAATGAAAATTTTAGTTTTTATGTTTATGCAAATCTGTCCTTTTTTAAATCTTTATGCCTTTAGCTATTTTTGTTCAAAAGTCCTTTCTATAAGCTCTCATAAGCTTATAGAACCTGTTATACTCATATAGCTTATTACAATAGCTTTTGTGAGTTTTATGTGTCATTGGAATCAAAATTTAGATTTTTAGCTTTTTGGATGATAAGCTAGCCATGGATGAGCTTATGGGTTTGGATTTAGTTTATTGACAATAAGCTGAGTCCCTAAGCTTTTAGGAATTTCTTTTAAGTCCTTGTTTTAGCAAAGGAAAAAGGTTAACTTCATTTTCCATTTTTGCTTATTTTTATGTCATTTGCTTATTACTGCTTATTTGTGCTAATTATCTGCATATTCATGCTTCATTTGCTGTAGTTTAGCTTAATGTGCCTAGCTTATAGCTTATAGGTGTTTAGTTTGAGTTTTCTTAAATTATGTCCATTTCTAGTCAAATTTGCTTATTAAGGTAGCTTATTGATTAATGCTTATCCTCCTTAGTTTCTTGCTTGTTGGCTTTTACTATCATAGTACTTTGTCTGTTTTTACTTTTCTATTCTTAATTGGATCTGTTAAGCTTAAAAAATGGAATTAGGAAATATAAAAGGGTGTTTGGCACAACAGCACTAACCCATGGTTAGTGCTGTTTATACCATATTAACCTATTTGTGAACTTTGATCATACATTTGGAAGCCTTTGAATCTATTTTAGTTAGTTGCTTAAGTCTAATATTGTGTTTTTAGGTTTTGAGAACTCAAGTTTTGAATCTGTGGTGTTTAGGTTTCAATTCATAGCTTATTGGTTTAAATTTTGATTAAGTGCTTATAAGTGTTATTTTCATGCTTGTTTTATGTTTAAAATGCAGTAGAATAGGTTTAGGTTAAGTGTGAAATTGTGGCTTGAGTTTTTGTAAAAATCATGTCATGTTTCTATTAGTTGTCTTTTTTCAAAGTTAAAAAGTCTTTTTGAAACTCAAATTTAGATTAGTTAAATATGTTTTTAGAATCTGAGTTTAAGAGCATAAGCTTAATGGTTGTCAATCTAAGTCTGTTTTAGCTTAACTCATATTTTGAACATATTTTAATAGCTTAAAAGGAGGCCTACACTTTAGTCCCTAAAAACTTAAAAAAACCAAAAAGATTGGATTTTAGTGTAAACAACTTTTTCATTTAGCTTTTAAACAGCTTATTTGATTTTCAAAATGTTTTCTGATTGATAATTTAGATAGCTTCTTGTATAAGATTTTTTGTGTTATAAGTCTCTAAGCCATAAGGATCCATTTACTAGCTTAAAAATAAGCTAGAAAGTTGCCCCTTTTGGATTTTTGGTTAACAGTTTTGGCCAATATTGCTATTTGCTTTTTTAAGCTTATGGCTTATTGGATTTTCTTATCTTGTGTTTAATCTTGCTTATTAGGTTAGGTTTAAGGTTCTGTTAGCTTATTTAGCTTAGGGTAGAGCTTATTCAAGCTTATTAGCTTTTTTAGTTTAGCATTTTAAGTTTAAAAGCCTTGTAAGTGGATCTGTCATTTTAAGCTTAGTTTAGCTCATTTTATTTGCTTATTTTTGATCCTTAGTGCTATTTAGGTGTAAGTGATAAGCTGTCATAACCTCATTTGCTTTTTATTAGCTTATTAAGTAAAAAAAAGCTAACAGTTTAGCCCCTTTTAGTCCTAGCTTAAAATAACCAAAACTGTCAACCTTTTTAGTGCTTATTTCAGGCTTATTATAAGTTTTCATAAAAAGTCATTTTGCAAAAGTTGCTTATTTTTAAGTTATAAAGCTTTTTCAAAAAGAAATTTCGAAAAATAAAAAGCTTAGGAATTATGGAAGTCAAGGGTGAGCAAGGCTCGAACCCCTGACCTAAACCCAACTCCCAAGCCTTTAACACAACACACACCAACCATCTGCCCTGGGGTCTTTTTAGAGTATAACTCTACAACCTTTAATATGTAAACTTTGTTTGCCATTTAAGCTTTCTGCTCTTTTGAGCTTTTTACCAGCTTATTGAGATAAGCTGGTTGCCCCATTTTATTTTTCTTAGGTTTAGCATAGTGCAAAGTACTTTTCTTGAATTTTTCAGAATTTTCCAAATTAGTTTAGTATATTTAATTAATTTTTTAGATTAAATCCGTTTTTAATTCATAACAAATAATAAAAGTCAAAAAAATATAATTCTTTTTTTAAAAATTTTCTTTTATCATTTAGGATTGTTAAAAATTAAATTTGCATTTGTAGGGTTAAAATTCTAGGATTTAGGTTTTTAAGTCGCGTTTTTACATTCCCCATTATCCATTTTTATAATTCGTAGTTGCTCTTTCCAATTTTTGTTTATGCTTGCCCTTTAATTGCTTTTTCCTTAGAATTAGATTAACCAATCAATCTTGTGATATTCAAGCTGTTTGTCCACAAACGATACTCGATTCTCAATTCACGCCTCGTCGAGAAACGACCCGGGAAGGTTTTAGGGATTTTGGTTTGGATAAAAGTAAATATCGTTTTAAAAGCCTATTGGAATATTTATCATTGATAATTTTAAGATAATTCTTATTATTATATATTTATATTTATTATATATATATATATATATATATATATATATATTATATTATTATATATATTATATAGTAAATAGAATGTGATCATGTGTGCAAGAACAACATATAAAACAATATGATTATTGGTTTTCGCTTGACCCGCAAGGTAGGGAAGCTAATAAATTACTTAGGACTTAAACACAACGATGTTTGTTGCCCTTATCACATTTAAAATGTCAGATATTAATATATAAGCTACTTCAACTCTTTGATATATGTTTTAGTCAAAATAAATTTGGTTAATTACATAATAATAATTATGAATTATAAAATTAAATTTGATCATTTACTATTGAATCAAGAGTTTGCGTTATACTTACTTAGTTAGTATAATTATGTTTGTTTGTTAAGACATAATTATAAAGTCCTTGAATTTATCATTGACTCATAACATAAAGTAGTTGTAAATTGTTATGTTTCTTGTTAACACAATAAACAATGAGGTCCTGAATTATTCAAAGACTTGTAAACATATACCGTGACATGTTTATATTTTCTTGGAAAACAATGAACATAGAGTTATTTGTACTATTTAAAGCATAATATACAGTCTATAGCATGCATTTGATTTTAAAATACTTTATATTCATTTTTGCTCGACCCAATTGGTAAGTATTTAATCCAAAGAGAATTAAGTTATCTAAAGAATTAAGTTATAGAATACCACTTTATTATGGTATGTGTAATGCGTTAAAACAAACTATATTCATATTGTTTGATTTCTGATAACTTTAATTGCTCTACCTCCAAGATCGATCAAGGTTAGACATTTGCGTGTGTCATGGATACACTCAATATTGTCGCACCCCCTAAAAATCACAACAACGCAACGGAATACCACTTGAGGTGCTACTTCATAGTTCATACACACAAGTTACAGAAAACAACCTCAAAAGAGACGTTTTAATAAAATGTTACATTCGATTTAAAATAATAAGAGTAAAATTCATTGGTCCCAATATTTTCTTTTAACAAACATGACAAGAGTTCATCATGGACTCATTTGTTATATTTAAAGAAAACAATTATGAATAGTGAAAATAACCAATAAGTCTTAAAGTTTTGTATATCCATGCGCTAGAATGCTCCAAATGCTCAGCTAGCAAGATAATAACTAGAAAAATACATGCAAAAAAGGTCAAAAATAATGTTGGTGAATTCATAGGTTTAAGTAAAAAACTTAGTTTTGAAATAATTATGTATATTTATGTGAAGGAAAAAGTATATCTAGCGTTTACATACGGTTCAAAGTAATTATTTCTGAAATTAAGTACGTTGATTCAAATAAATCACAGTACTATTCAGTTGTGGACCACAAGGTTTAAGATCAGCCAGCGGACAGTATTTTGTATCATTCAAAATTACCGCATTGAGCTCTTGACACCAAAAACTTGACACTAAACGCTATAGATGCATTCTAAGTTTGCCCACTTGAAGTAGGTTTTTTTTATTTTTTTTTTTTTTTTTTTTATTTATTATTGCCTCATAACTTTGGATTATCAATACAAATTGTTCCGTAACGAGGTTTGGGGTGATCAAACGGATTTGAATTAGCCCCCGTGACAGGGTTTGGTCAACCAATAGAATCTATTAATTGTATCTAGCTTTCAACCCCCTATAAGGTGACTAACGGTTCATAAAATTAGGGACTTTAGAAATAGCGACTCATGCAGATAATTTCATAAGCGGGCAGGCATACCCTTCAAGAATTTGTGTCCCATTTAAAACAAGTAATATGTTCAAAACTCACGGTTTTGTAAACAAATAATCAATGGTCTCAAATCATGTAGTAAGCAAATCAAGCTTTAATAAATTCAATAGTAAACAACCATGTATTAGAAATCATGTGGTAAGCAAGTAAAAGCTTTAGTAAAAACATTCATGTAACGCTCATGTAGTAGAAATCAATAAGCTTATTAGTAAAACGAGCATGTATTCTCACCCCGAAAATAGTTATGAAAACCATTAAAAGAGAAAAGATGGGGCTATAAAATCACCGAGAAGCAAGGAGATCAGAAGTAGATGAATCTTTGGATGAGAGAAAAGTACGTCTAAGCACCACCTAAAAGGCATGACGCGTCTTAGTATAATAAAAGAAGTCAATACGTAAAAATAATCACATGATCATGAGATATGTCTCAAAAACTCATCCAAATCGCTAATTAAACACATGCAATGCCATAAAGTATCTTACAAACATATTCCCTAATCATTAAACCTCAAGTACATGATCAAACCAAGATCATGTACAATAAGAACATGCATGCTTACATATATGTAAAACCAATCAAGAAGAAAATAAAAAGGGCTTACAATGTAATAGAAAGTAAGATAAAAATCAAACACTAATAAAGATGTGTTTGCTGCCGTGGGTTAGGAGGACCAGTAAACAAGACCTAAATCAACTTTCACTTCACCCAAACTTGCTTAAAAACCATTATAATTAATCATTTGATAATCTTGTTGCACTTAATTTAATCAAAAACCCCATTGATGAATCCAAAATCTATTAAAAATTAAGAAATCATCAATCTTGATGCATGGTGGATTTTAGAGGAAAGGATTGATGGGGTTTAGTATTAGAATGATTTTAGAGTGATTGGAATTGATTTTAGAGATCCCAAAAGATGGTAATTTTTGTGGTTTTGTGGGTTTTAAATTGTTCGAACAACACAGGGAGAGGGGAAGGAATTTGCCAGATTTGGTTTTTGAGTGTTGTGAGGGAATATATAATGAAACTAAATAGATTGCACACACACCACACACACACACACACACACACTCACAAATATATATATATATATATATATACCTATACTATATAATTATAATATATATATATATATATATATATATATAAGACTTATACACCATGTATTGGTTTTTCCATAAAAAAAAAATAAAGGGGTGAGTTTGATTAAGTAAATAACCGGCTCCCCTCTTTAGGGTGGGCTTGATTGGGCTTTTTGTTTGATAAATTTTTGTATCACTTTGTTTCACGGGCCCAATAATCTATTTAACTCGTTATTTGTTGAAAAATCATGATTTTTGACGCGGTTTTGGACTAAACCCCCAAACGGGGAATAAAAGAAATAAAACTGTCATGGCTAAATATGACTTTTGTTGATTTCTCGATCGATAAAACGGATAACTTAAATTGTAGGATTCGCAAGAATTTTAAAATTGACGATTTTAATAAAATTCGACTAAAATAATAAAAATAAATTATTTAAAATTTAGAGAATAATTATCTATTCGGAATAAGTAATGACCTTAAATACGGGGTTTTACATCCTCCCCTCCTTACAGGAGCGTCGTCCCGGTGCTCAATTCGCCTTATTCGTCTACGATTTACTTATGAAGAGATGAGGAAATGCTTAGGTCTTCATTGAGGTTTCCAACGAAAACTATGAACAAAAGTCAAAGCATCAAATATATGCAATGAGCATGAGCGAACGGATTGAATGTCATGAGAATTCTTTAAAAGGGAGGATAAAATATGTGGCTTAAAGAAAGGCCATTGGAAATGATGAATTTAACAGGTCATCAATTCTCGGAAGCGGTTAATAGTGCATTACTATAAACTTATTAAATTTATGGCGGTCGATACACATTCAAAAAAATCCATATAACAAATTATGAGTCGAAAGAGTTCATAGCCCAAAGAATGATTCGTACAGACGAACATACATTATGTCGGATGCACATAAGCCCACTTATTCACAATTCGTCACTTACATAAAGAGGCGTCCCAATCCATGTAAGTACTGAATTATGGACTTATGGTTCATCGGTTTATAATTTCCTTATCCAAATGAAGAAGCATCCTAATTCATTTCAATAAGATAATTATAAATCATCCTACTTAAGTATTGCAAGCACAAAACACAATATCAAAACAAGACCAAAAGCTACATTAAGTTAAAAGGAGATGTCTTCTTGACGGCATGATTCTTCAAAAATCATATACAAGTAACGAGATGAATAATGAGTCATTAGTCAATCCGTTACCAAAGGGTACTGTTGCCACAGAAGATGGCACGATCAGACGTATAACAAGATGAAGTCATACTTCCCATCAACTTGGAAGATTTTCAGAACGATGGATTATGAAAACAACATACGCGATTCAAGAGCATATCGAACGACAAGATAACTAATGTGATTGACAAAGTACACCGAATTTCAAGATCATCGAACGGAAAACCGCATCGCTCATAATATATTGAAGTAAACGAACTCATTAAGACGTACCATAGTACTATACATATATGTAAGTAATTATTATTACGTAGACGATTTCGCCCATTAGGCCCCTTAGATTAGAACACGGCTCAAATCAAGCTCGATTGAAAAGACTCGCTAAAATTTTCACACATGTAACACCCCCAAAAATCATTTACAACGCAGCGGAATACCAAATGGGGTGTTACTTCGTAATACACAGCAATAGATACAAGAGAACGACCTCTAAAAGTGTCGCTTGAAAAATAACATTGTTGATTTAATCAAAATCTGAATTTAATATAACATTTGTCCACATCATTTGCAATCACATGAAAAAGCTTTTGAATGTAAAGACTACCAATGCACATTCAATAGTCCAAGCATTTAATTCCACCTGAGAAAAAACTATGCTTTAAAAGTGTCAAATTTAAAGTTGGTGCTTATTGATTTCATAGATTAGTTTAAATATAAATTGTATCCACTGTTATATCACAGTACTATGTAAAATCCCAAAGATTTATAAAGAAATGCATAACACAATTTTATGTCATCAAAAAAAAGGTCTTTCTTACTATTCTTTATCCCAAAGATGTTTATAAGTAATGGCATGACAAGATGTAATGTCACCAATAAAATGTTCCTAAAGGTATGTATGTGTCGGGGGCCTTGTAGTTCCCCAAACAATGATCCGACATGTTATAAACGTTCGTTTACCTGGTGATAGCTAATCACATCACCCGAAACGAACGGGGGTTGGGGTTGTCAATCCCGAAATTAGATCTTAATGTTCGTTTACCTAAATGATCGTAATTCACCCGAAAGGGATCCACCTATCCGAATAGATCTATTTCATAAACATTCGCGCTCACCCTCCAGTGATTTACAGTTCATGACGCTTGCATGGGATGTAGGACCCTTGTATTTACCTATTTGTGGGCAGGGATACAAATAATGCGTATATATACTCCCGTTACCGGTGTCCCCTCCAAGAACACCCGGGCAGTAATGTAACGCGTATATACTCCCGTTACCGGTGTCCCCTCTAAGAACACCCGGGCAGTAATGTAAAAATATGTACTCCCGTTACCGTGTCCCCTCCAAAGAAACACCCCCGGGCAAGTATTTTATTGCTATCAGTTACAATTAGCCTAAGCTAATCCGAAAATATTTCAAATGTAAAGTATGCAATTTGTGACCAAAAATGAAGTCAAAATAATGTATCCCATAGCGAACTATGCAAAATAAGTTGTAAACCATTGTAACAATCCTGTAAATGCATTGTAAACAGCATGTTTCTCACCCGAATATATGTGAAACCAGTAAAACATGGGGCCATAAACTCACAAAATCTTTTAAAAACAATCACATTGTTATAAGATAACCAAATATAAGATTTTGTAGACAAGCATGTATCCCCCTCGCGGGTTATAAAACATTCAAAAGATTGAAAAGCGAGGCTATGAACTCACATTGATTAAAGACCACGATCAATTTAATCCAATTAAATCAACACACTGAATCTGCAACGATCTCAGACCACAAGACCTATAATTATGTCGATTGAGTATTATACACGAACTAAATACAATCACACGATGGATTTCATCGTAACGATGTAATCATACATATTTTTATATGTATTGCAGTAAATATACATGTGATGAGGAAATCACTTGCGCGTCTTTTAAACCTTAACCTTAGTATATTTATGAGATATAAATTTTCCGTCCAATTTATAACTTATCTGATTTCTAAAGCTGGTAAAGCCTCGCCTGGCAAAGTAAGCCATTACGAACAATTTCGTGGTTTCGCCGGAAGGCTGAAACGGACTCGAATGTGATCAATCTTTTAATTAATAATCTGGGTCATTTTTAATATTTTTTTAAAAATAGCCTTATTTTTCTACTAAAGTGTATATTCTGATTTCGTTCCAGTTTATTCGTTATTGGGAGTTAAAAGTCCCGTTTTATGTCAAAACGTCCGTCAAAATATAATTTGTTATATTTTATAAACCAAAGTCTAACTCATCAAAGTCTCGAATTCCGAATCTCATGTTCTATTTTCTGATTTAAATTACTCGTTTCATAAAGGCACTAAAGTCCATTTTTAGTCCAATTTCTCGTCTCAAATATGTCCAATATCACTTATACATTAATATCAGTCTCGTTTTAATATTAATATCATATTTTAACTAGACCGCGCAAGTTCTAATATTTTTCATCATTTATGATATTTAAATCGATTAAATGAAACAAATTTATATATTGTGTTAAACAAAACCTCACTTTACTTCGGTGTCAAAACACACTCAACACGCACGCCACCCCGGCTTTCGCAGGCCAAACCAACAGCCCCGGCTGTTTAAACCAAACAAACCAAACACGCCCTTTCCCGGCTGTTTCCCAGCTGTCCCCGCAACTAAACTCACGCACCCGACCCGGACAGCCAAACGCACCCTTGTGCGTGGCTGTTAAGCCAAAGGCACCCATGGGCTGTTTTGACAGCCAAACGCACCCTTGTGCGTTTCTGTCTAAACCAAACGCACCCTTTTGTGTTATAACCCAAACAAAAAACCCTAACCCTCGGCTGTTTGGCAATAACACCGCACCTTGTGGTTGTCAACTTCAACACGAACCAACCCCCTTGGCTGTCCTACTTTTCGAACAGCTAAAACAAACACACCCCCCCCTTTGGGTGTTATAATACCAAACCCGACAAAACACACTACCCGGCTGTTTTTATAGCCGAACCATACAACCCTCTTTCACCCGGCTGTCCCCGAGCCTAACCCGACACTCCGGCTGTCCCGGCTGTCAACCCGACCCAACCAACAAACCAACACCCCTTGGTGTTTATAACAGCCAACCGCACCCTTTTGTTGCAAACCAAACCCGACCCCGGTTGACCCCGCTGTCAAACCCGACCAACCAAACACGCCCTTGGTGTTGGCTGTTACAACCCAACGCACCCTCTTCGGTGCTTACAAACCAACGCACCCTTGATGGTTGTATAGCCGAACCAAACCACCCCTTGGTGGTGGTTTTCACCACAAAACAAACCCATAACAACCCGACCCGACACCCTCCCCCCCACTGCTGCTGACCCGCGACTCAACACACCCATCGTGGTGGTGGTATTAAAACCACACGCACCCTTCTCTTGTTTATACCAACCAACGCACCCTTTTTATTTATTATACCAAACGGACCCTCTCGGGTTAGATACCAAAAAACCCACACGCACCACACATGGTGCTGTGAAAGTTGCGGTGGTCGAGGGAAGGTGGTGTGGAGAGAGATTGGAGATGATTGACTCGGTGGAGGTTTGGTGGGGTTGAGTGTTGGTGGGTAAATGGCGCGGTGAGAGGAGTGGTAGTGGGGGATAGAGTAGACTCGCCCTCGAGGAGCCTTTTTTGGCCTTGCCGGGAAAAAAATCCCGCCAGAAAACTTTTTCCTGGCTGCGGCGTGTGGGGGGGGGGCCGGCCGGGGGGTGGTGGGGTTCGCCGGAAGACAAAACAGTAAATGTGGGTTGAGAGTGAGAGGATGAGAAGAAAGATGAAGATGCCCCCACCCCACCCACTTATATTAAACATGACCCTCTTATGCTATGTGTATATGTTGAGATGGAAATGAAGTAAAGTTATAAGTTTATATATATATATAAACTAAATTGACAAGTTGAAATAGTTGAGGGACCAAATGTGTAACTTATTTGGTATAGTTTTTATAAGAACGGTTCGGGACTCATTTGAGCGACTTAACGAACGATTCAAATCTCGAAACTTGCGCCATTGTTTTTATAATCATTTTTCTGATAAAAATGAGTATTTATTTGATAATATTTCATAAATATTTTATAACATTTTATAAAATATTTGTTATTTAATTTATGAACCAGTTTCGCTCCGTCCGAAATAAAATGGATTTCAACTCGAATAGTCGCGTTTTCAAAAACGCTTTTAATTAAAAATGATGAATAATTTTATTTAATATTTTTATTAAATAAATACTGATAACTAAAAATAAATTTAATTATTTTTAATTGTTTTTGTGGGTCCGCGTTGTATATTGTTCGAATAATGTTTGCGGTGCTGTTTTAGCCCTTTTCGGCTCGTTTCCAGGTCTCGGGCAAAAACTAAAAGTTGTCAGGAATGTCATTCCACATCAAAATTGCTTTAGAGTACGAGTCTGTGGAAAACGTGATTTAGATGATCGTTTTATAAGTCGAGCCAGACCCTAAAAGTCAAAATATTGACATGTCAATCTAAAAGTCGAAAATTCTCGGATGTATACACAACATGCAGGTAGGGCATACCCACGATTCCAAAATTAAAATCATACGTTATAGCATAACAAAGGCGACAATCGACACCTAAATAGTTAAACTCACACAAATCACTTCTATATTAAATAAATGGCAATCCAGAAAATAAGCATAAGGAGGTATTTAAAAGAGGTTAGTCTATATACGTACGGGTATTTATATGATAATAGTCATGGGTATGATCGAGTGAGAATAATAAGGAAACCGGAAGTACACGATATATCGGACCGTGGTTAATAAATAAACCGACCTGATTACAAGGCAGGTAGTATGACGTCATTAGATGCGTAGGAGGGTGAAATTCATAACCAAGTTTATATACTAATTATTAATGTAATAGCAATAGGGATGCGAAAGAGAGCATATAAGTTACCTGGTAGCAAGCGCGCGCAGATATCAGACAATGATGAATGACTCTTAAAAAATTTTAAAAAACGGTTATAGTTTACGTTTCGAAAATGACCTAGTTCTTTATAACCAGTGCTCTGATACCAATCTGTCGTACTCCCTAAAAATCACAACAACGCCAGCGGAAATACCACTTGGGGGTTGTACTTCATAGTTCATACACACAAGTTACAGAAAACGACCTTAAAAGAGACGTTTTAATAAAAGTCACATTCGATTTAAAATAAATCAGGAGTAAATCTTCTGGTCCCAATTTCAATTTTGCTTTTAACAACATATTACAGAGTTCACAACATGACTCCATTTGTTTATTTAAGAAAAAACAATTATCGATTTGAAGAAAACCAAGTCCTTAATGTTTTAATATCCACGCGGACTCGAATGCCCAATGCCTCAACTATGATATGTGGTTAATCACATACCATTTTTCCTTATTAAAATGAGCTTAAAATACCAAAAATATATGAAAAATGCATTGTATGTGTGTGTTTTGTGATTTATGTCTTGCAGGTAACAGATATATCAAAATGGACAAAAACAATGCCAAATAGGACAAAACCCAAGCACGAGATTGGAAGAGTGCAAGATTTTGAAGCCAAAGGTGTATACATCCTTAATGAGCTAACCCATACCCATTTTGTTAGGCCGAGTCAGCCCATTAACTTTGTATTTATAAAAACCCTATATAAACCTAAGCCTAAAATACCAATCCTAAATCCATAAAATAAGTCCATTAAATCTTAACCCATTCCTGGCCCAAGTTAAGCCCAATCCCAAACTTATAACATGGGTCAAACAAAAATGGTCAACGTTACTGTATATCTTTTTCATCTCATTTCCCTCCCATTTTTACACACAACAATTAACACACAGGTAAATCAAATCTCTCACCCACATGCACGCCCCTTTGTTTCTAGAAGCACCTGACACCTCTAACACCCATTTAAGCCACGCTGGCAATCTTGTGGATTCCTATTGGCTACAGATAAGTGGAGAGAGGATCAAGGGCTCATATTTGATTATTTGAAGAATGGATTTTGCATCAAGGGTCAAAGATTTGGAAAAAGGGGGATTTGAGTGTCCTCAAAGGGCCTAGAAGCTTCATTCTTCTCCTATAAATAGAAGGGATTTCACATAGTAGAGGACATCTAGAGTAGGAGTAGGAGTAGTGTAGCTTATAGTTTTATTTTTCAGCTTATTGTCTTTTTAATATTGTAATTTCCATTTTCAGTAATGTTAACTCATTATTATTAATAAAATTTCAATTTATCTTTCAATTCTATTTTTAAATTATGTCTTACATTGATACAATTGATTTCAAAATGGTTTAATAAGCTCAAATAAGCTCTTTTATTCTTTTAAGCTTTCACTTATTCAGTTAAGCTTCCTAATGGCTTAACTGAATGATCTACTCTACTTAAATTCACCAAAATAATCAAATAGCTTAATTTGGATGATAAGCTAAACATGGATGGGCTTATGGTTACTTACTAGTTTATGCTAGAGCTTGTAGAATAGCTTTTAGAGCATTTTATGTCATTGTTTAGCGCAAAAGACAAGGTACTTTTCCTTTTCTCTTTTTAAGCTTAATTTCTGTTTTGCTTATTTCTGCTTATTCTATGCTTATTGCTTGCTTATTGATGCTTAGTTATGCTTATTTGGTTTTAATTTAGCTTAATGTGCTTAGTTTATAGTTTAGTTTAGATTTGTCCTTAGTTTTCTTAAATCTGTCATTATTTTAGTTAAAATTGCTTATTAGAGTAGCTTATTTTCTAATGCTTATTATCTCTAGGTTTTTGCTTATTTTACATTAATATGTTTAGTGTTTTATCTGTTTACAATAATCAGGGCTTAATTTGATCTGTTTTGGCTTTTAAATGGATTTTGATGTTCTTAAGGAGTATTTGGGTTAAGGTTCTAAAATGGGTCATTTGAGGTATAAACTGTTTTTGATTCTCTAATAAGTTTTGTTAAGCTCAATCAAGGTCTAAAAGTTAGTTTTCATAAGCTAGAATCTAGTTTAGTTAAGTATTGTAGTTTGAGTTATCATATATCCAATTATGCTAGTTTAAGGTTTTTTAAACTGCTTATTTTTTGAATTCTCTTAAAATGCTATTTGAGATATGGTTGTTGTGAGCTAAATTGGTTTATGATGCATCATTACACATTTGTTTTGAGTAAAAAGCTATAGGAAAACCTTTAGAGTATTTTTAGTCAAAAAACAGTTTAGTAGTATTAGTATTCAAGGTCCTGAGTTTGCTAAACATTAGAGAGAAATTTCCAGCTTAATTTAGGTAAATCTTTGTTGAATTTAGCTTATTATAGACTAGAGATTATCTGTTTCAAGTTTCCATTTAGCAAAAAAATGTTTGAGAGTCTTAAATCTTAGTATGCAAGTAGTCCTTTAAAATCAAGAAAAAGACCAAAAACAAGTAGATTAGTCTGTCATTTTAAGTTTTCTTTTCTATCTTATTTCTTTAGCTTAGGTTCTGAATTCCAGCTTATTTGTGTCCTTTGGGTATAGGTGTTCATCTGTTTTTAGTTATTAACTTTTCTTTAGTGCTTATTTGTTCAAAATTTTAGCTTAAAGTTTGTCAAAAGTCATCTTAAGTTTTATTTTTAAGTAATCTGTCTAAATGGTTTTCAGTGCTTATTAGCTTATTTTATTTTCTTCTTTTTAGTCACTTGTGCTTATTAGGTCTAGGGGTAAGGTTGTTTTCAGCTTATTTGCATTTCTTATAGCTTTTTGAGTCACAAAAAGTCCAAAATAGTTTGCTAAATATTCCCCCATAAAGTCTTTATAAGCAACAGTTACTTTTAGTTAGCTTTGTCTAGCTTTTAATAAGCCTTTAGTTCATAAGCCATGTATTAAAGTTGCTTATTTGTACTAGGTTTATAGCTTTTTCAAAAAGAAAAATAAAAAAAATGTTTTCACCAAAAAGAAAGTCACAGGTTTTGAACCTGTGACCTCCCTTTCACACACCCAACACCTCAACCACTGCGCCCTTAGGTTTTTTTCATAAGACCTTTGCACAATTTAATATTAATTTTCATTTTTTAGTTTTAAACTTGACAACTTATTTGATTTTTTAACAGCTTATCCAATTTAGCTTTTTTGAGTTATTTTTCTTTGAAAACCTTATTTTTAGCTTAAAGTATTTTTAGGAATTTTCTCAAAAATTTGGGATTAAGTTTAGTATTTTTAATTTCATTTTTATTATTATTTAGTTTTAAAAATAGTTTTAATTAGATTAAAGATTCCAAAAAATATTTTTTGTCTTTTAAAAAATATTTTAAAGCATTTAAGTTTGAAAATTTGCATTTTGAGTTTTTAGAGTTTTATTTTGTCTTATTTGGTTATTTAGTTTGTTTTAATTTGATTTAATTGCTTTTAAAGTCAATTTGATTTTTTAGTGGTTGTAAATGTCATTAGGATTTTTAAATTGCCTTAATTTTTAGTCTAGATTGCCTTTAAATGCTTTCTACTTTGCGTTACTAGTTGTAGAATCCATAATCAAAATATTTAAATGATAATCAACTCGATTTATGTATGTACCGTGATTTAATTCATCCTCTCACCGAGTGAAGGAACGATACCTTGTGTTGTTTACTTATTATTCTTTTCTAAGTATTATTTGTATGATACTTGGCTTAGTATAAGTGTCTATTTTATATTATGTTATAATCAAGAGGGGTTTTTTTTGATGATCATCAAGCTAGAAGATAAAGAAACTGAGATAATACTTGCATAAAACTGTCAACAATATGTTGGTGATTCTTAGGTTTTGTAAAACAGTATTGAAATAATTCAAGTAATATTTATGTAAGAAAAGTAGCGTTACAACGTTTCAAAATATTATTTCTGAAATCCAAGTAGTGATTCAATAAATCAAGTATTATTCAGTAGTGGACCACAAGGTTTAAGATCAACCAGCGACAGTATTTCATAGTATCATTCAACATTACCGCATTAGCTCAATGGACACCAAAACTTAACAATAAAGCATGCCATATGCATTCTAGTTTGCCCTGATGTAGGTTTTATTGCCTCCATACCTATGGATTTCAATACAAATTATCGTTAACGAGTTGGGGATGATCAAACGGATTTGAATGTAAGACCCGGACTGGGTGGTCAACCCAATAGATCCTATTAAATTGTAATAGCGTTCACCCCTAAAAGCTTAGTGATTAACAGTTCAGATTGAAATTAGGGACTTTGGCAATAGAGACTCATGTTGATAAAATACCCTTCAAGCACTTGTGTCCTATTTAAAATAAACAATGTGTTCAAAACTCACGGTTTCATAAATAGATAATCAATGATCTCAAATTGTGTAGTAAGCAAATCAAGCTTTAGTAAATTCATGAGTAAACAACCATGTACCATCCATGGTTTAAAAGTCATGTAGTAATCATGTAAGAGCTTTAGTAAAAACGATCATGTAATGCTTATGTGGTAGAAATCAATAGGTTTACTTAGTAAAACAAGCATGTATTCTCACCCCAAAAATAGTTATGAAAACCATTAAAAAGAGAAAATGTGGGGCTATAAACTCACCAAGAAGCAAGGAGATCAGAAGTAGATGAATCTTTGGATGAGAGAAAAGTAAGCCTAAGCACCACCTTAAAGGCCTGACGCGTCTTAGTATAATAAAAGAAGTCAATACGTAAAAATTATCACATGATCATGAGATATGTCTACAAGATATACACGGCATTGCATTATGACTTACCCAAAGTATTTATACTCCAAAATTGATGTACAACCTGAGTTAATAACTAATTAAGGACCTACTAAGTTTCTCTTATTAACTCTTGTTTTAATAATGTGTTTCTATACTTTTTATATTTCATGAAAAGACGTAAAATTCTAGATTCTGGATTTAAGCCGACTTAATGGATCCATATCTCCTAATCCGTAACAGCTATGAGTACGAGGCTTTCTCCTCTGGAAAGACCTTTGTGTCTAATTTCCATAATGTAAGGCCTCGTCATCTAATTAAATTTCAATCAATAGGAAATGACAATTTAGTACCTAACTACCCAACCAGAGTTTTTACAAAACTGAAACACCCTTACGGAAACGGCCATAAATCCTAAACCGTGATAGCTATTGTTAAGTTGCTATATAAGCAATCCTTGACCTTACTTTTTGGAGGACTCGTTCCATACAAAACAACCCTAACCGAATAATTATTGTTCGTATCTCTCCTCAATCACAACCAATGAAAACATCACCCTTGCACACTATTTTGTTTTGTTCCTGGTGATTAGAAAAACAGAATGAACAACCATGTTGGTTGCATGCATATATGTATATATATGTTCACGTGTGCATGTATTGGATTGTCATGCATGTAATAAATAAATGCATCCATTAGTTCCTTTTCCTTCTCTTTATATCGATTAAAACGCATCCGTATTTTGTGATTCAAATCGGTTCAAGAACTAGCATAAGAACACAAGTTTGTTCAGTTAGTTACGTGAAGCAACGACTAGCATCGTGACGTACTTGTTGGACGTGTTGTGTGAGCAACCGTAGAGGTGGTAATTTAATCACTCGTTTCAAGATCAAGATCCGGCGTAAGTTTATTGATTTTTATCATTAAACAAAAGGTTAGTAAATTACTTGTTTACTTTATTAAGTGTTAATTCTACGTGCCTTAACTAGATCCAATCCGCTGCGTACTCGTAGCTAATTGGTTACCTAGAATGTTAAATCCCAACAGTGGTATCAGAGCTGACTCGTTTTGGCATTAGGATTACACTTTTTGAATTATATCATGTCTTGATTGTTCACGCCTAGATTTAATTCATATAACTTGATCTGCTGCGCTTAATATTTTATTTAATGTTTTCTTGCAAATATGGTAAAGATTATGCAAATCCTTCCCATAATTAAATAAAATTTGTAGATCTAGATCTTGAAAACTTAAGATTGCTAAAAAGGGAATAAAATTAAATTGTTAATTTAGCTTATTTGTTTCCTTTTAATAAAGATCACACTATATATATAAAAGATCTTGATTTTATTTATAGTAACTAAAATATTTTATTTTTGGAAACTAGATCTTTTACATATTTAGTCTGATTGTGTTTACCTATCCGGCCATAAGACCTACTCAATCACTTTTGTGATGAATGGGGCGATCTAGGTACATTGATGAAAACCTAGTGAGGGTCTTATGGTTCTCCAATTAAGGAAGACTCTCTTGAGAACTCGGATTTTACATGTTTACTTGATAATTTAATGTCATCATTAGCTTTAGTCTTTATGTGCATATTTTTACTTGATTACTCGTATACGCGCCTAATATGTATGCAATACGGACTAATACCTAAAGAAAGATGATATTAAAACTAGTCTATTAATTACACGCATCAATACTTGTTCATTGTGACCTATTATTTGTTTCGTGCAAAACTTGTTTTTGGGAAAATTAATAAGACTTTAAACTATGAAACTTGATTTCAAGAAGATTAAAAACTGGATGCTATGGATTCATGGGAAGTACGGCTCATCCACTAGAACAAACTACAAGAGAAGTTTAAGGAGGATTTTTCCTAAAGAACTCAGGTTTTTAATACGCTTCGCGCTGACCTGATTCTCCGCTTCTTTGTGCGTTCGATTGGAGTTAACGTGAACCGTGGCATGTCACTACAGTGTTATTATTAAAGGATTTTAAAATCAATGATACAAAGTTGTTTTGCATGCCTCTTTGTACACACTCTTTACACATTTATGTGCATACCCCTTTGAAAATTTTAAGTCTATGCCAGCCAACCAAGAACACGTGCAATTGGTTTGACTGCTTTGGTCAGACCTAGGGCCATACACCAATACCCATGGGCGTTGTGCTATTGACCCAATAATGTAACGCCTTCGGATATTCAACATTCCGCTGCATACTCAGATTTGAGGGTGTTACACAGACCCTGGACCCGAGGCATAAGATGATACTAAACATGCTCTTAACATTATTACATGCTGACTAATGTTTTGACAAGTATCATGAACCTAAGAGTTGCATTAAAATGCAATTAACGCTCATCGCTTACCTCTTGCCCTACTTGTTTTCTTACTGGTCAGACCTCTGGTTACCAAGTAGGAGGTCAAGATAGATCTTAGTCTTAATTAGTGAATTAATTGGGTAGTTAATTCAATTAAGAAATTAATTATCAAAAATACTAAAATTGAACTTTCTATATTCTAATTAATTTTGTTATTGCAACATAATTCGTAAACGAAAGTTTGTTTTCTTTGAAAGACAAACATAGTCTCTTTTCCGTCATATTTTATAACTAACGTAACGACTATTTAAATATGAACCGAAGGGACTAAAATTGACGAAACCCGAACCTT
>BQNB010116023.1:0-21440 GCA_026074375.1 Tanacetum coccineum
TAGTTTAACATCAATACGCCGTATCCATCAAGAAGATATGTCGTATCCGTGCCAACACTTCACATATAACCACGAAGGAATGAAGACCCAATACGTCGTATCCAGAAGACATCAATACGCCGTATTCACAATATAGTAATAAAATATTCTGAAAGATATCAAACGTTGTCTTTACTCCAAGAAATCCCCAATACACCGTATCCCACATTGCCTGATACGGCGTATCGACCTGTTTCCAAACTCTATAAATAGACGACCCTAAACTCAGTTTTAGGTATACAAGTGAATCCCTAAACCACCAAGTCGACCAAGAGATGAATAAAGGAGCATAGAATGTCAGAAAAGAGCCTCAAGCTCATAGGAAAACTCTTGTAATCTTCGCGCAACCCAATACGCGTTCGATTAAGGTTTCTTTTCTTTAATCGTTCATATATGAAACTGTGTGTATTTTTACAATGATTATCGGCTAATACCTTTAGGTATCAGCCATGTTTATAAAGATATAATGTTTGGTTTGTTTATCTTGATTGCTTAATTCATCGTTGTTTGTTTATTATGTTTATCAATTTATACTCATTTATGTGCTTTAATATGCATTCAATTCGTATCTAAGGATATCGCATGTAGCTTAACTAGATATCAAATAGTTCTCATAAGTATGCGACCTATCATTCAACTGGGTCTAGTCCTACATATTTAATGCGCTGCAACTTCAGTGTTGTTTGGGCGTAGGCTAAGAGTCAATGGTTTAGTGAGCTTAGTTGGACTAGCAGGTGACCCTAGGATCAACGAGTACGTTCTCGTTCCATTGATAAGGACTCGGACAGTGGTCTACTAGTATATCAGATGTCGTTAAGCAGTAAGTGGGTAAAGTATCGATGAGCTAGGGTTTAGTAAGAGCACCATTATTAATCTCCTAAGATAGATTATAATCAACAAATGCTTGCTTTATGCGTATGCGTCTAATTATGACAGAATTAACGTGTCTAGGTCTTAGGAAGAAGTACCGCCTAAGTCTAGGAATGATATGCCCTTCAAGATAAGTCAATCGTTGCACTAATAAACAAACCTGCATTTTATTGGATGATTCATGGCTGATACGTTTTCCTTACATTAGTGTTTGACCGCTCCTCTTTCGTTTGTTCATCTTCTTGTGTGTGTTTATTGCTTTACTTGTCATCAAAACCTTAGGTTAGATACCTAAATCTGTGCCAGTGTCTCAAGCAGAAACCCCTTTTTGCATTAGTTTTTAGTTTATCTGAGATAACTAAAATCCTGATAGAATTGGAAGTTTTTTTAATTAACGCTCTCGCTCTAGTGTCGACACCCTACTTACCACGAAACGCCATTTGACCGGTACACTGCTCATATAAAAGTGTTGTTTTTAGGATAGTCACATACAAATAAAATTATAAAACTTGAAATCATAAAATGCACACCCTTAATGAACACCCCTTATTTGACATATAGCAACGGAAGCTAATTTGGGGTATTACTTCATGAATCAACAGTCATAATCATAGAAAATGACTCAAAAGAGACGTTTTGGAAAAATTTAGTTATCATTCAATATTATTTCAGAGTTTTACAAAAGGAGGTCCCAAAATACATATGAAAACATAGAGTTTGAATGATAACAAGTTTGGACGTCCTCAAGTCCAATGCACTCCTCCAGAGTGCTCAATTACCTGAGATAAACATGCTAAAAAGGTCAACACAAAGGTTGAGTGAAATTCACAGGTTTGAAATGTAATAGTTGAATACAAGTCAATGTAATAGTAATAATTGCAACGAATACAATTATCATGGTAAACAATATTATATTATTACACTAAGCTCATGACACGAAGCCTTAAGTAAATGTTATTCATAAGTTGTTGCCCCAAGCGGGTGCTTTGCCAAACACCCGGAGTTCCTCAAATGAAATGCGTCCGCTGGCCATGTATGTACCAGACTCTGGACGGGGAAGTTCAGTCCCAATAGATCTATTCCATGGCATTCGCAGCTTACTCTCAAAGTATTGACGTTCATGATCGTGGGGCCTTAGGCAAATGGAGGTACTTTAGGCCAATAAATATCAAATAACATACAGTTGAAAATACTTGAATACATGTTAATAGCATGTATTCCCCAGGGAGTTTAGAAACATTACTGGTGGGACAATGAAACTACCATCTTAATAAGGAGTTTATTGATAATAAAAAGTACTCAATTGAAGATAAACGGCCCTCGTCACCGCAACCTGAGTAATATGTCAAGTCTTAGTAGTTTGATGGTTTATATTTCAACTTATTTCATAAAGTTTAACGTAAATATTCATTTGGTTTATTTAAATTGTGAAAACAACGTATCACTGTCGTGCTATCATAATCCAGAGGTCATTAGTAAACTTGGGGAGCTAGACACTTTAAATCATAAATCCAGCAACTCGTCAAAACATCTACCCAAATGAAATCCCCTCATATGAAACTCCCTAGTAACGTGTTACGTTATAGTTTAAAAGATAAGATTTTATCTTTTTAAGTTTCTTCAAAAGCTAGTAGATGATAATTTATGTTAAATATATAACATACTTTATTTAATAATGTTTCGAACGTTGAATGAACGATAATGTGTTGGGATTTAAATAAAACGAGTTCTTAAATTTTCAATATATTTTTGTTATTAAATATAAAAATATTACATTTTATACCTTTAAACTCAAAAATGACATATATACCCTTGGTATATTAAAAAATAAAATAATTATTATATACAGTTTAATCTCTTTATATAAATATTTAAACATTAAACCTTACTAAAAAAATGGCAAGAAAAAAAACGGGCCCTGTGGTTTTAACTTTTAGGATAATTATACTTTTGCCCCAAAAGTTTTAATCAATTTCAAAAAGTTACAATAATACCTCTCATGCATATACATTTGCAATTACTAGTCCCAAAATCCATATACTTTTGTATTTTAATCTCAAAAATAATTTGCAGCATATAGCTTATTACTATAAGCTAAAATAAGTAGGTTTAACAAGCTTATAGCTTATGAAATTAGCTTATGAGCTCGAAATCTCAAAATGGGCGCTTTTCGTTTTGAAATAATAACCCGATGGCTTAGAACTTTTAGAGTTTGTTTCTAAGCTTATAGAAATGCTAAAATAGCTTATTAGAACAGCTTATAATATCAGCTTATAGCTTATAGCTTATTAGGGCTTATGAAAAGGGTTTTAGAGTTTTTAAAGGCGTGTTTGGTTTAGGAAAACCAACGAATAGGCTTAGGGTTTTAGGAACTTATTCCAAGTGATTATAAAAGTACATAGGAGCTTATTAGGATAAGAATAAGCTCAAGCTAGCTTATTTAGGGTTTTGAATAGATTAGGGTTTCAAAACGGGTCACTTAAGGTTCAATCACTACAAGAATTCAGTCGAATACCCATGAAATTTACACACTAACATTAAGTTGTGGCTATTTCCACACCAATTACCCACAAATTACCCATGCCCATTGACTTATAATGTGAATATAATTTAACCTCGACTTCCCCATGAATTTACTCACGAAAATACCCACATAATTGTATACCATGTGCGATTTGCGGGTATATTATCCCAACTAAAATATTTCCCACGTCTTACCCACTAACTTTGTAGTCGTGGGTAAAAGTATGGGTAATGTGATGGGTAAATTCCTTTTCCCACAAATTAAGTTCTTTATTTTATCCGTGGTTAATTTTTTGAGGGAAATTTATGGGTAATTACTTATGAGTATTATTACACGTACCATAAAATTTTCATGTATTTTCTTGTAAGTAGTTTTTCTTGTGTTTAAATGTATAGCCATGGTTTCTTCCACTTTTTATCATCATGGGTTATACGATAAGATTTATCTTGAAAACCTATGTTGTAGCTTTTAAGGATTATAGATTATTAATATTTCATCATTTTTCGTAAAAAAAATAATCATAACAAAAATATTGGTTTGTTTTAGTAAATCGGAAAATTAGTTGAAGAGATAGAGATGAAATTGTAAAGCCGTTCCCACATATACCACACCATTTCCCCATTTGAATTGTTGTAAGTCTATTCTTGATAATATATGAGATTGGTCGTATGTTACTTTTACAAACTTTTCCCCAAAATTTAGTCTTCCCTCTAAAATATTTTCATTATATCCCGTCCTAATTTTTCCCCAAAATCAAAATCACAGAACCTTCCAACATTCAGTTATTCAGTCACACTTACCCTTTGCCCCAAAATGAAAATCATATCCATTACCAACTACAAACCACTCACGGTGTAAGTGCCCCTCTTCACCAGCCACCAGTCGTCAAACATATTAAACATCCTAACGAACCAAAAGCCAACGTCATTCACCATATTTTCTGCCAATTATAATGTTATTAATCTAAAAATCAGGTATTATAATATGCTATATGTTCAATTAAGAAACCAATTTAAGGTGTTCATGTGCTAATTTATTATTTTGTTTTATTTTCGAATTTACGGTTGACGCGAACCCGAATCTATAAACTTGTAACATCAGTTGTATAATAATTATTTCTCACTACATCTAGGTTTCCACATATTGTCCTTGGGTCGGGGCAAGGCGTGTGGGCTGATAAGCATTGCCGTTTAGCAACAATTTTCAAGATGTTTTATATAATATAATTTGATACTAATAGGATGATTTATGAGTACCTAATTGTTAGGTACTGCAGTCTAGAGGATGAAATGTGTTTTTGTATGTTTGATTGTTTATTGATGTTTGTAGTACCTATTAGAAAATGCAAGTGAAATAGTATACACGTAGCCTACTGCTAAGTTTTGGTATTCACGTTCTTTTCTAACAACAGGACGAATTTGGTTTTGAGTATTGCTTAATTATTGCGAGGAACAACAAAGATTTGGCTTTACCAAACTTAAAATATGGTATGCACCCATAGCATGGGTACACTATGATGCTTAGTATAGGATAGTTACCCTCCCACCATTCGGCCCATTGGTTGTGTAACGCAACTAAGCATATAGGATTTTGGACTACTGATTTCTAGTTGTATAGCAATGTAGAATCGAGAATGTAGACTTTGAGGTTTGCTACTGAATATATTGTACACCCTTTGTCACATTCATTTTTTGGGACTCATTTATGTGGCACGGGGCAACATAAGATGTAATAAGTGATAAAGATGAGATTAACGGAGTCACAAAGTAGAGAATGGAAAATTTGTTTGATGCTTTGGTTGGTATCTTATATTCTTATCCTTTAATTTGGTCCACTGACAGCTTGTTGAACAAAATTTTGAAGGCCAATGTGGTTCAGAATGCAAGACCATCAAAGGAAGCTTGTCAACATGTAACTATCTTTTTACCTTTTTACTTTCCATTTCTTTTTATCCTTGGTTAAATCTGTGCAAGGATAAAGCTAAAATACATACTTTTACGATATTATTCTAAAACTTTTTGTTGTTTTTTTAGGTTATTGGATACTATGTCACAGATATGCAGAGTGTTATCTACAAAAAGAAATGCTCCATTGAGCTCGTTATTTTACCTACCTCTACAAGATCTAACTGAAGCATGTAGTACTGAGCATGCCACCGGTATCCTAAGTGTAAAAATTCCTTCAACCACTCATGAGCTAATTCCATGATATGAGAGGACAATAAGTACACTCCTAGTTCCATGATGATTACCATGTTTGACTATTTTTCAGATATATAAAGTATATTAGATTAAAGCTTGAAAACTAAAACCTCATGGTAGAGCTCACGAGGAACCTTGTGCCGTCAAATCAGCAAAAGAAACTATGGAAAAGATGTTGAGATCAATGGAGGGTATGCCCGGAGCACCTGGCATGAGAATGTATTCAAGGGAAGAGCTGATGAGTGGAAAAGGCTTAGATGATGCTTTGCAAAAATAAATATCTCAAGACACTAATGTTCTGAGCGCGTGAGACAGTAGACGGGGCAATGATTAAAAAATATGCCTGTAAGATCCCAATTAGTATTTGCAGCATAAATGAGATGACAGGGATTTTGGTATTCATGGCCAGTTCAGTATATTCAAAAGTATGGTTTGTTTAAATTTATATTGGTAACACCTGCTTTACTAATATATTGTCATGCAGTTTCCTTCAGTTACTCAAAAACCACTAATATATACATTGTTGCACCTAGAGATAATTTTTCAATTTGTTTTAGCTGATGCTATGATTCCAATATCTTTAGGACTAAAACTTGCCAATAACTACATTTTTGTTATCAGATTACCACAAAGGGAACAAGATGGTACCATGGTTGATGAAGGTGCTTGCTCCACTCAATCATGTTACACATGCTTACAAACATTATATACAGAAGGATTTATGATTTACTTACAATATAATTTGAGACCAGTTATTTGATATCAAATATACAGATGATACTCAGGATACAACTGAAGATGAGCTGCAACTAAACCGTGTGAGGGAATGGATCAAGTCTTATCAAGATGATGTTGATGTGATTGATGCCCTCTCAGCTTTCTTTCTTACTTGTACAGTTTGTTCTTCATTTTACCAACATCAATGAACATGTTTAGCGTTTTGATTCCAGTTATACAACAATAACTTAATGTTGTTTATTGTATTTTCCGGATTTGATTGAAGGTAAACCAAAGAATCTGAAAGGACAATAAAGTTAATGATCATGTATTATTTTCAATCATTCCATTATTTTAAATTTGTTTTTTAGAAATTATGGACAAGCTTGTTAATGAAGGCCTTATACTAAAAGCTGGAAATAACAGTTTCAACATCAAGAGGGTGAGGGTGGGAGAATAAGTCTATAAGAACAGAGAGAAAGTTAACAAGAAAGATCAACAAACCCAATTATGACACTGATAGAGAAGATAGTTATGGAGGAGATGCTTACCAATACCCAAGTATATGTAATTTTGAAGCAGATGCAAGAGAGGTAGATGACCATTATAGCCCTAGCTAACAAGTCTTATCTATCTTTACTCTTTAGGATGTTTTTTGTTGATATTAATATTTATGTATGAATGATCTCTTTATAAGAGCTTTATTTTATAAGAATATTTGTGCTCAATGTATGATTTTATAATTCATGAAATATATTTTGTCGCATTTACATAAAATTTAAAAAGTTTACCCATGAGGTATCTACTTTACATGAGCGGGTAGTTTACCCACAAATTATTATTGGGGAAATAAGCCACCAATTTTACACACAAATATATATGTGACTAAATTCATTTGCAAACTATCATGGGAATTGACTAGTACACACGAATAGTTTTATGGGTGCTGTTACCCACAGATTACCCACAAGTATATGTATGGGTATTTTCATGGTGAGTTAGAAAAACCCACAACACTTTACCCATGAACGTAACACAATCACCCACCTGAAATGATGTGGGTAAATTTACCCACGTAGCGTAAATGGTGTGGGTATACAACTAGCCTCAAAGGTTTTACTCATCGTCATATAGTTGTGGGTAGTTCGTGGGTATTACCCAGTTACCCACAAAAATATGGCTTTTACCCACAAATCTCTTCCGTGGCTATTTGCCTGAATTCTTGTAGTGGATTAGGGTTTAGGAGTTTTCAACATGGTTTTGTTTGATCAAATGATTAAAACAAAGTGTGTATATGATCTTAAACATAACAAGAGCTTATTGAACAAGTTGTGGGACTTACTAGAACTCGAAATGGGTCGAAATGGCTTGATATGATCCGAAAACCTTGGAGATGAATCAAGAACCTTTTTCTTCTTATACTTTGGCTTCTACTTAGCTTAACCTTCCTTTCTTCTCTTTTATGGCTTGGTTAGATCATCATTTTGAGGTAGTATTTAGCTTAAATGGTGAGTTGTGGAAATGTGTATGTGTTCGTGTATATATAGGCCAAAGGAAGGAGTAGTGCCCACGTTGTAAGGAGTGGTGGCCAAGGTTAACAAGATGTGACCAAGGGAAGCTAAGAACCTAGCTTAAAGAGGTGTTAGAAGGTGGGAGGGTTCGAATCACCAAGGTGGTGACAAGGTAGAGACAAGTAGGTGGTGAGGTGGCGACATGGTGGAGAAAGGAGTGACAAGGTGCATTACTTGGAGTGCAGGTTGATAAGGAGGTAAAGGGAGCTAGCAAGTGGTGACAAGGTGCTAGGGTGTGGGGACAAGGTGGTCGATCATGGTGGAGGGTGCTTGCTTGGTCTTGGCTTGGTTCGACTAATTTAAGTGGTATCGGGTTGTTTTAGGGTTTTTCAGGTTAGGTATTAAATTTAGTAACTATGCTAGGGTTTAAGTTAGGTAGGTAAAAGTGTAATAAATATTGTGCATTTGAAGCTTGTAAGTTGTGCTATAAAGGTGGTACGAAAATCCCATAAGAAAAATTGGAGGAAAATGTAAATTTGAAATGCTATGAATAATCGGATTGTGCTTCATGAGTTATACATTGGTTATGGATTGAAAAACATATTTAAAAAAAAAGGTTTTTAAGCAATGTACACTTGTACACATGCCTTGAAAGCTTGTACATTTATTTTGTATGTAAACATTACATATAGTTAGGGTTTTGTTATAAACGTCAATGTTTAAAATCCGTTTTGATATAACGTTATGGAAAGTACGTTAAATAGACAACGTATGGATTTTAGAACATATTACTTGACATATTAGAATGGTAACTTGACATAAACGTTGATGGAATTGGTATTGGTGGTTGCGTGAGCATGTTTACTTTTGTAATGTAAGTTACGTTACATCATGGATGGTATAAAACAAAAATATTCCCGTGAAAATGGTTTTATTAACCATAATAGATGGATATATACACTGAGGAAAAATTGCATCTAATTTAATAGATGGATAATTACATAGAGAAAAATTGTGGGTTGTTATATTACTACAACACGTTAGTAGTCCTTCAAGTTGAGTTTGTTGATATGGAAGGTCAAATGCATCAACTCATGAAAAAATTGAAGAAAAGTCAAAAGAATGTTTTCTTTTAGAAGTTAACTGCGATAGTGTTTGGGGTTGTGGCTTTGTTTATGTTTGTTATGAATTAATTAGTTTGGGTTTATTTAGTCTAATGAATTATATGAATTATCCATGATCAGTTGTTGTTCTTGGTGTCAAATGGTTATACAAATTATTTGAGTTTTGCTAAATCATAAGTTCATAACAGTGAACCCAAATGAATTTTGTTGACTTTATTAGTAAAAAAAAAATTAACACATACATCCACAACAATATGACTAACAACCGAAATTATTCATTTCATCAATCACATTCATCACAACACCATAACCCATTACCTACGAAGAACATCTACCCAAAAAAGCAACTACCCTAAAACTTCACATTGTACAGTAAACATAAAACCCACAACCCAGCTGATGAGAAATTTCATCAACTTGAGTCGCTTTTCTTCAACCATATCAAGGATTTCTTCAACCTCATTACATGACCTCAACAACCCTTGGATAATCTGAACAGACATTTGACACATTGGTGGATCAAACCACCGAATGAAGTTGACACATGTTGGACTATGAAAATAAAAGAAAAAGAATGTGTAAATAAACAACCAAATGCTTTGTTACATATTTTCGATCAGATCATACTTACAAGTTGAAGGACAACCAAGAAACTACCGACTATATTCCGATTAGTCCATGATGTTCTAATCACGGCTTCCAAACCACACGAACAACGAACCATTTTATACTTTTGTGTCTTATACCTTGCAAACCTCATTTTAATACACATAAACGATCATGGACAAAATTGTGCAAGTGCAAACGACCAAAAATCCAACAGTAAAGCACCCGTTATGGAAAAAAAAACGAATAACAAAAAAATTGTAGTCAGGACAACATGAAAAAGCGAAAAAAATAAAATTACTAAAATGCCCAGCGTTGAAAAGTCAAACTAACACTAGTTACATATAACGGGGCTCGAGGGTCTAAACGGGTAACAAAAATCGACTTTAAGGATTAACGACATCGACCCCCGTTATCTAGGGACTGAATCCACAATCTGACATAAGTACAAGGACGAACGGTGTAATTTACCCAATTAAATATTTTACTGGGGTAAGTCCCCTTTACCAAAAAAAAATTACCCAATTAAATTCATAGTGTTTCAAAGTCGGTAAAGTTCATGATATCAACAAAATTAGTTTTTCAACTCGGGCATATGTAGTTCAACATTTTATTTTCATTTGTCTTTTTATAAGGCTTCGTATATAGTATCATAACATGTAAAATCCATTTATACTCTTTTTTCGTTTTATCGAATTACTTTTACATGTGTTACAAAGCTCGTGATTAAGAATCTAAGTACGCACGGACTAAAGAGAATATAATCATTTTTCTTTAAAATTTTTATCAAAAGTTAAGATCGAATGAGAATAAAAAAAAAGATGATAAGTAATTATAATCATACATTCCAGATGCACTTACAAAAATGCATCTCCTTTCAGTAAGATATTTGTGAAAAAAAACAATATAGGTTAATATATCTTTGAAATATCGGACCGTGGGATTATATAAAAAATCATCGTTTTTGACTATAACTATAGAGAAAGTATTTTGACATTTCTATCAAACTGGTTTAAGCTTTTTTGTCCGATTTGGTTATACCTAATTGACCGGTGTAACATGTTTGAATTAAAAGCGAAACCAAACATCTTTCTTATAATATATAAGATTGAGCTTCCTATATTTAATAGGCAGTACTTATGATTCAATACAAAAGATTTCAACTTCTTCCTGCAGTTTTTAGTATACAAACCAACTTCCAATTATTATAATCCACAACAATAATTACTATCTAGAAGAATTTCAAAGGATCATAGAGTTACAAAACCATATATTCAATCTAAAAGAATACAAAGCATCATGAAGTTACAAAAGCATAAAATCTGCCATCTATAAATGAGACATACCTCCACTGCTTTATACCACAAGAGTCCCCTTTTTTCTTTTAAGAAAAATGAGTCACTAACAAGAAGCTTCTTATCCTTTGATAATTATTGCATATATTTTTAATACAGTTCATATATATTGTGTCAAAAGTCTCACTCATTCACCATTTGTATGCTTTGTAGGAAGTAAGTAGGATGTCAAGAATCCGATGCCTAATGCAGAGCCTGGATTTACGATTCTTTGCAACACGCAAACTCTCTCAAATCACCGCTCATATACCGGGATCTGTCATCATAACAAACACTGCCGTCGCCGGAATAACCACAATCTACACCGCTACTAAGAGCAACATCGATTCGACACCATCGCCATTGCAAGCAATGGCAATTGCCGAATTTCGACATCTACCGTTGCCACTGATCATTGTCGGATTCCCCACACTACCACTTTCCTTTAACATCTTGATGGACAATATTCGATGATATGGTTTTAAAATTGATTTTTGTTAGATCTTTTACCACCACTGTATATCAAATATATGTTGTTTAAAAGTCCAGTTTTGAGAAAGTGGTAAAATAGAGGCGTGCATAAAGTTATAAATGGTGAAAACCCTAACTAATACTTTACATATCGTTAAATGTTGTATGTTTGATTGGGCCCTTGCTTTACATATCGTTAAATGTTGTATGTTTGATATGGGCCAAGGGCCCAATAGATATTTGATATAAAAGATGTTTGAAGATTTCTTTGAATTTGTTTACTGGAATGATTATAAGAACTTGACTATTGCAAAAACGTATTTCTCTATGATAAATATTTAGCCATATATGTTTTGCGACAATAAAAAAAAAAAAAGAAAAAAAAAAAAAAATATCATATATTGTTATAATTGTAAGAATAAATGGTTGTTCCAACCACTATCACTGAGCGACATATCATCTTTATCATTTAAATCAAGCTTGACAACTTTACTTCACTATACTTTATTATTTTAGCACTAACAACATTCACTAATTTTAAAAGCAAAGAGAAATTTATTTATATATTATAAAATCTTCTTGAGTCCAATAATTAATATTAAGTTGTTTAATGAAATGTGTTCTTAAGCTTGTGCAAAGAATTTGTGAATAATAAGTTGTTAATTTTATTTTTATATTTTTTTCATTTTTTTTCATTTAGCAAGATATGTTAACAATAAACGTTAATGTAGCTATAATATTTTCTCTCATTCAAATGTAACTTAAGTGATGCAAGTAATGCAAATAACCAAAGGTCTAATAACTCAAATGTCAAGTTATGCTTCGCATAAGTAAAGTTAATTTTATAAAACAAAGCCGGTGTAGACACACTGGTGATAAATTGTCTCGCTAAAGCATAAATAGGAAATAAAAATAGCTAATAATTGCTTTTTTTTATCACAAGTAGTTATTTTATGGATACAAATTTAAATCACTTGAGTTGCTTTTCTCTTTTAAATTCCATTAAATAGTTGTCAAAACAATAGACCTAGATAATCAAAATTGCGTTTGACATGTTTAGCTTAGCTCACTAGTTTTGCAGTTCAATTAGCAAACATACTTATATTTTGATCGACATTTAAAGCACTAGAGGCATAGTTTAAGCCCAAACCCATTTAGTTTTTTTTCATTTTTCCACTTTTCTTTCACTCTTCATAAAAAACACTCTTCAATAACTTAAGATTTTACCCGACACAACACACAAACCTAACACAAAAACTAATTAAAAAAATCAAATTCTACTCATTTGACGTAAGGCAAAAACTTGACGAAATGCTTGACGAGTCAGCGAGTGCACTGCAGTGACAAGGCTTGGAGAGCATGCCGCCTCGACTTGGGGAGGGTGCCAAGCCATTGCACCAACCCTCTTACTATTATCGATCATCTAACCAGTCGGTTTGGTTGCAAATGGAATCAAGCAACAACCATCAAATAGACGATTCGAACCATGTAACATAGATCTATTCATTTGATCAAAGCCATCTTAGCGGTAAGGGTTGTAAACCAACTGAGCGAACATAACCAGAGCCTTGTTCATAGTTCGTTCTAATTAATTTTAACCAAACAAATAAATAAACACGATCGTTAAACAACGAAATGTTTTAAACTAGTGTGGTGGAGACTAAAAAAGAAAAGTCAAAGATTTGGATTCCTAGCCACCATATCTCATTCTCTCTAATCAAGTCAACTTGATCCATAGCACCCAACAAGTGACCCCACTTTACCAAAACACCTACTACCTCATCACACCAACCATAAATCCATCTTTCTAATTACCCCTTTAAATTAAGCTTAAATTACCATTGTGAACCTCCAACATCCAAAACAACCACAACTACCATCACCCATATATACATACATTAACACATTTTTCAATCATTAACAATAATAACATCATACATATTTAGAGTTTCAGTTTTTTCCGTCTCAAAATAATTGTTTATTTAACCATTTGTGATGGGAACTAAGCAGGAGACTATTTTTCGGTCACGGTTACCGGACATATACATCCCTAACCATCTTTCGCTACACTCGTATTGTTTCGAAAATATTTCAAAATTTAGTCACCAACCATGTCAAAAAACGGCACAACCGGTCCGCGATTACACTTATGCTGACGTGAGCTCATGTCGCGAAAAGTCGGTTCTGCCCTTCACAATAATGGCATAAAACAAAGTTGACGTCACATGATCCCTCCCCTTCCGAATTCCTCGGAGTACGTTTTCTCATTCCTCGGCGCCTCGTACATAGGCGCGATTTCCACAATGGCGAATCCGTATTTCACGTCAGCAGAGATTATCAAACAAGTTAAAGCGTCCAACGCGAAAATAATCATTACACAATCGGTACATATACCGAAAGTGAAGGATTTCGCTTTGGAAAACGCGATAAAGCTAGTTTGCATTGATTCTTCAGATAACGAGGATTCTGAAAAGTGCATGCACTTTTCCGAATTATTATCTGGAGATGAAAGTAAGCTACCTAAGGTAGATATAAGACTCTCAATGACTGAGCGCTACCGACTCATTCAGGTACACAGGGCTACCAAAGGAGTCATAGCTTCATTCACAAAGAACTTTAACAAGTTGTAGCACACAGTTGAGGAGAAAACCCTAATCTATGGATACATAGTGAAGATGTGTTAATGTGTGTGCTACCTTTGTTTCATATCTACTCATTAAATTCGATCTTGTTGTGTGGATTACGAGCTGGAGCAGCGATATTGATCATGCAAAAGTTCGATATTGTCCCATTTTTGGAACTCATTCAGAAGTATAAAGTGACTATTGGACCGTTTGTTCCCCCTATTGTTTTGGCGATTGCGAAAAATGAAGAAGTGGTTGATAAGTATGATTTGTCGTCAATTAGGACGGTTATGTCAGGTGCTGCACCGTTAGGGAAAGAGCTTGAAGATACGGTTAGGAGCAAGTTCCCTAATGCTAAGCTTGGACAGGTATATAATTTGTTTGACATTTAACTTTCCTAAACGTGTTAGTTTTACGGGTGGTAATAATCATGTATGCATACCAATTCCAGGGTTACGGTATGACGGAAGCAGGACCAGTGCTAGCAATGTGTTTAGCATTCGCTAAAGAGCCATTTGAGATCAAATCAGGAGCATGTGGCACAGTTGTCCGTAATGCTGAAATGAAGATTGTCGATCCAGAAACGAATGCTTCGCTTCCGAGGAACCAACGTGGTGAAATCTGTATTCGTGGTGATCAAATCATGAAAGGTTACCTAAACGACCCTGAAGCAACAAAGAGAACGATTGTAGACGGATGGTTGCATACCGGTGATATTGGGTTCATTGATGACGATGATGAGCTTTTCATTGTTGATAGATTGAAGGAATTGATTAAGTATAAAGGGTTCCAGGTTGCTCCAGCTGAGCTTGAAGCGATGTTGCTCACACATCCTGAAATATCGGACGCTGCTGTTGTCCCGTAAGTACTAAACATTTATATTATGTTTCTTAGTTAGTGATAAGGGATTATCGGTTTAAAGCTATAGTATAGTCTATTTCAGAATATCGATGAGTTGCCGGAGGTGCCTGTATGCTTTTGTTGTAAAGTCGAATGGATCAAATGTCACGGAAGCGGAAATTAAGCAATTCATCTCAAAACAGGTGACCTTTCTTAACAAAAATATAAGATTTTTGGTTAAATTTCCTGTGCTTTTTTAAGTCAATTGGTGCTATATACGTGTCGAAATAAGTAAGATCATCTTTTATAAGTGAAATGGGTCAATCTGGTTATATCCAATGTTTTAGTCAAGGGTATAATATATAAGTTTAGCTGAAATGAATAAATTCAAACAAATTGAATGGCTTACAAGTCTTTAAGGAGTATTCAAGTGAACACTATATCAAAGCAAACCAACCCATTTGAATTGAATCTGTATTAGTCTGTAGTCCAAAATACAAGGCTCGTTTGTTTTCATTAGACATGATTTTAACCGTGACATCTTTATGATTTGCAGGTTGTATTCTACAAGAGAATTAACCGTGTGTTCTTTGTTGACACGATCCCTAAATCCCCATCTGGAAAGATTCTTCGTAAGGATCTAAGAGCGAAGCTAGCAGCTGGCGTTCCGAATTAGTTTCTTCACCCATTTATGATTATTATTATTTACAGGTGATTCTGCCTTTGGATTAAAAATGATTGGATACACTATGATCTGCAACTTTTGATTTGTAAAAGTACAACTATTAAAAGTGTTTGTGTCGTATTTAATCATTTAATTATTTTAGAACTCTAAGAAGAATTACCTACATTTAAGGTGAATTTTACTTGTGTAATCGAATTCAATATAATGTAATTCAATTGTTTTGAATCACACTAGTGATGATTAGAGAATTAAGAGGCTGCAGGCCAAGTCGATTGTGGTGTTTTTTTAGCTTACCGCTCTAAGATTAAACCTACTCAACAAACGGGCCTTTAACCTAATAGTATCCCTGAGAGTTCGAATGATCCGATCAAGTGATTGTCAATACATACCAAATTTACAGAACTTTTTGAATTATACGGGTTTACACACCGATTGCTGGAAGTGCTTGTTTTGTTTTCGTTTTGAAGCTACTTGTATTGGGGTCTCTAACTACCACGTGACTTTATCTCAAACCATTCTAGAAATGGATGTTTGCAACTCTTGTTTCTGACGCTTCGAGTACAACCATACATCCAGGAGGAATGCTTAAATAATGTCAAGTCGATCGGGGTTCTAGACAAAGGTTTTTAACATGGCTATGAAGCCACAAGCTTGATTTTTAGAAGAGTAAACTACACCGTTCGTCCTTGTGGTTTGCGTTGACCCGCATCCTTAGTCCCTTGACCAAAAAAATTGCACCATCCGACCTTAAGTGGGAAACGTTTTCCACCGTTAGTCCCTCACTCTAACAACCCTCATTAACCTTCGTTAAATGCCATAATGTGATATACACTAAAAGGATATAATAGTCATTTAAACTTCATCTTCTTTCCCTATCTCTCTTCTTTAATTCTCTCACAATTTAAAAGCTAAAAAATAAAAATTCAAATATCATATCTCCTTATCTTTATCCTCTATCTCTTATAACCACACATATTTCACACAAAAATTATAAACACAAATTATGTAAAGAATCAAAAACAAAACTATTAAACAACAAAAATCTAACCAACACCCCTCTGTCACTTCAATTCGAACCATCATCAGCAGCAGCGACCTGACCGCGAGTGAACCATCGCCGTCAACAGCGGCTATGACGCCATTAGGTGTGGATCTTCGCATGTATTTTGCATCAGTTGGATTATTAAATTTTTAATTAGATTTGTTTGAATTGATGTGATTGGGAAATAATGTAAATTGATGAAATTATTTTATACAAAAAGATCCATTCTTTCTTGTTATTCACCATTAATGGCAGCACATACCCAAAAAAAAAACTAACTTTTTTTGGATTAAATTAATGGGTTTGTGTTGAGTCCATCTGGGCATCTTTTATTTTTATCGGTTCATGTTTCTTTCTTACAGATTTTGTATTTTTAGTGATGTTAAGGTGTATATTAGCATAAAAGGTTGAATGTTTATTGCATTTTATGCAAAAGAAGCAAAACCCATATTGGATTAAGGTTTGCTTTGTTGTTTTTTCATTGATTTTGGTGGATCGTCACAGTCTTAATGACTTTGATCATGATAAACCCAATTCAGAAAAAGATCTGAAATCTCAAAAAATAACATGTTGACGAGAATTGTTATAGGTTGAAAAGGAGTTTGATGGTGGCTATTTAATAATTAATATGTTTATTAATTTGATAATCTGACAATGCAGGTGTGTTTATGTGATGAATATTGAGTCCTAAGTTTTAGTTATATTTTGGATAATGTTAAATGTATAGATATTGACGTGTTCAAGAATTTAAGGAGATTAATTATTGATAAAATGAATGTTAGTGTATGTGGGTATGAAGATGATGTTTTGGCGTTTATGGATTTTGTTTTTAATTCTTGAGTTTATGTTTCTGATTGGAGTAAATGACGGTGACAATTGAGAGTGGGTTGTGTTTTGTGAGAATTATTTCGTGTGTTAGGTATAGTATATATCTCTATAGTGCAAACTTTCACTAACCAAGATACCGTAAGTAATTAATCACTTAGGAAAGTAATTAATACACGGGTCGTAAATTCCTCGAAGAAGTCGTGAATTGAGATTTGGTGTTAATTCGGATTCAAGTCAAGAATGGTAAAGGATATTTGAATTTTGAATTATACTACAAATTTAATAGAACAATTTACTATAGAAACGATTAAAGAAACTAAAATCAATTAACTAGCACGAAAATTTAACAAACGTTAACTAAAAATGTGAGCTAAAACGAGAATTTAAAATCTAAAACACTTCTAATAACAAATTTAATACCGAAAAATCACAAATTTAAAAAGAAAATTTTAGGAAAAAGAATTAGAATTTTTAAACTATTTATGTATTTTTTATGATTTTTTAAAGAGAAATGAATTAACAAAAATAAACTTTTTCTAAAAATTAACACTAAAAAAACAAAATTTTCTACTTTTAAATTTTCATAAATTACTAGATTTAAAAAGAAATTTTTTCAGCAAAAAGAATAAGGAAATTTTCAATTGTTTATTTATTTTCTAAGATTATTTAAGAATAGAAATGTACTAAAAATTCTATTTTAATTTCTAAAAATACAATTAATTGGAAAAAATATGAAAAATGAATTTTAACAACTTAAGAGGTGCAGAAATCAAATGGAACAAAAAGCCCTAATTCTTATAAGCTAATTAAGCTCTAATTTTATCAATTAAAATCTAAACCTAATTTTATAAAAACTAAAATTAAAAATCTTAAATCTATTTAATTTTTCCTAAAAAGACAGGGTAGAAAGTACAAATAAAGAAACTAAAAGGTAGGCGGGATAACTATTGGGAATTTACACTTTAGTTAAAACGATTAACCCTAAACTATGGGAAAAGTACAAAATAGACCTCGCGATTCAGCTTATTTTTGGCTTATTGAAAAAGTGAAAATCAGCAAAAACTTAAAACTACAAAGTTATAGAAGAGCTTATTCTCTACAACTTTAACAAAGGCACTTTTGACTTTTACCAACAGAATAAGCTAGAAATTAAGCATCTTGAACTGCTTTACAGAAACCTAAGCTTAACTAACTTTTTCAATCTTTGGCTTATTTCTAGCTTATTTCTTGATGAAAATGAAAAACAAAAGAAGATAAATGGAGCTTAAGATGTATACTAGAGATTGCTGAAAAGAAATAAGCTAAATGTAAACAAGTTTAACTAGAAATTTGCTATATAAAAGTGATAATTCAGCTTAAAATTGAAATTAAACTTTTTTCTAATAAGCTAATAAGCTTGCAAATAGATGTTAAGAGACGAAATTTATCAAAGGATTAAGCTATACTATAATGTTGTATAATACCTAGATAAAAGGATCTACAAATTTCAACTAGAACATATAAAACAAGAAGAAATAAGCTAGAAATCAAAAAGTGCAGCTATACTACTTTTGCAGGAAAAATTAAGCTAATTTAAAAGCTTAAACTTGAAACTTAAAAACTTATCTAGATTAAGCTAGTGGAGAACTATTAATGATCTTAATCCTAAGTTCTCATTCCTACTTTCAAATTCTAAAAAGTGTCTAGAAAATGGAAAGCAACAGCAGTATAAACTGCTGTTTGCTGATGCAATTGGCCAATTTTTACTTGCAGGCTAAATTTCTTAAAGAAGCTTTCTTCACTTCATGTATGTAAATCTATATTATTCAAATGTGAGCTCTAAATTGCTTTTAAGAAACTTAACTCTAAAACTAATTTGATCTCTAAACTGTCCTGGTGCTAGGACAAGATTTTTAAGCTTAAAACTTTGTAACTCTACAAACTAGCTCTTATAACCTATTTAACAATTGTTAATATGACTAATCTAAACTATGTAACAAGTTTTAACAGGAAGTTGTTGACTTTAAGAGTCAACCACACCCTTACCCAAACACTACTTTTAACTAACTGTCTAAACTTATTTTGACTTAAAAACTATTTTAACACTAAAACAGCTAAAACTTAATAGCTACTCAGACTAAAACTAACCTAGTTAAGCTAAATGATCACTAAAAACTACAGCTTATTAGAAGTAATAAGCTAGTTACACCTCCTACCTTTTATACACGAATGCAGAATTAAGTATTTAAAATCTAATGAACTAAAACTAAGCAACTCAATGCCATTTAGCAACTCTAAGCTAGACTAAACAAATCAAAACACAATTGACGTGTCATTTATATGTTTATAGACAAGAAGTATCCCCTCACTGTCAAGCTTATGGAAAGAATGTTGGATTATCAGTTGGAAATTGGTCATGGAGCAGTGGGTAACGAACTTACCACTGCAGTTCAGTTGGTTAAGTTTCTAAAGAAACAAATTGCAGATTCCAAGCGTGCTGGTGTTCATGACTGGTATCGTTAATTATATAATATATCATAAATCTTTTTGCTCTCTAAAATATATTTTTGATATATAAATTATTTATCTAGTATCTCTATACTTATTAGCTTTTGCACCAAGTGTAATAAAAGTTTTGATTGTGCAAAAAGTTCTAGATGAGAAAACAGTTTTTGGCATGTTAGATAGTTATATGGACAAGAAATTTTGAACAAAAAGCAACTATTTTCAGGGTTTGGGTGCTGGCTTACCACCACACAGCAAATGGTATTCAACTCACCATACTTCATAGTTAAGAGTTGGCTAGTCCAATAGCAAACGGATTTTGGTAAAGACTTCACAAATCCGTTTATATAGTTGACAACTTGCTAATAAGTTGTAAGGTAATCAACTCACCATACTTCATAAGTTAAGAGTTGGCTAGTCCTGAGCAAACGGCTACAGGTAAAGACATATCAAATCCGTTCATGGTTGTAATGATTTACCAAAAAATCATATAGTTTTCAACTTACTATGATTCATGTTCTGAAAGTTGAAACTGGTTCTCAATCCATAATGGATTTGACCATTTCTGGGTGCCAAAAGACTGACTAGCCCAAGAGTGAATGGCTACTTGGTAAAGGCTCATCAAATCCATTCATGTTGCTGAAAAGACATGTTGCTGAGAAGAACAATCTGTTTGAGGCAAAGACAAAGATTTTTGAAAAATGTATATGTTCAAGATAAGAGGTTTGATTTCAAAATGCTCAAACAGATTGTGTACAAGATACTGCTCAAAGGATGAAGCTTAAAAGATTGAAGGCAAGTACTGCTTAAATAACAAGACAGACTGATGCTTAACAAAGAAGACCAACGATCAAGAAACTTGAAGTCAAGCAAGTAGAATTCAAGTTAGGGGAGGATTGTTGGGAAATACAAGTCAAAAAGTCAAAGTACTGCTAAGTGAAAGATCAAAGTACTGCTAAATAGAAAGTCAAAGTACTGCCAGTCAAAGATCGAAGTACTGCCGTGGATATAGGAACTATAAAGTTTAAACGGTTGTTTTAGCATTTATCTTGTAACAGTTATTAGTGATAAGTATCAATTAGTGTTTATGATATACAAGGACTGTACATCTACTAGAGGTTATCCTTATGTTTATAAAAGGATCTCTAGGAAGATATTAGAAGATATAGAAAAAACATAGAAAAACACTAAGTTGAGAATTATTAGTATTGTATTAGGGATCTGCAATTTAGGCAGATTCAAAAGGTTTATAAAAGAAATCGTTTGAGAAACTGTTGTGTGTTCTTCATAAGTACTGCCAACTAGATTCCGCATAGTTGACAGTATATCAGTGTTTCATTAAGGAATAACGATCCTACATACTACAAGAGCATTGGTTAGTACTGCTAGACCAACTGTTAGTACTCCTGGGCCATCTGCAAGTGTTGTTAGGACTTCAACAGGTATTTTAGAAGATGAGATGGTGACAATGGATAACACATTGATAGACATTAGATAAACAAGAACAAGACCATATTATTTACCAAGACCAACTTCAGTG
>BQNB010116024.1:0-21440 GCA_026074375.1 Tanacetum coccineum
ATATCTTCTAGATATTAAAGAGTAGATTCCGCATACTCTTTGATATACACACAGAGTTTCTACTATTTTTATTTTGGATTTATCCAAGGTAACATACTCTTTACAAGGTAAAGAATCGATCTAGGATTGAGATTAACAATATCTCAAATCAAAACGATACACATGGATTCACGACTCCACGTGCATCCCAAAATCGGAAGGTGTTTATAGACACTACATCACCCTCCACATAAATATATCATATAAAATCATAAACTATGGTGCATTCATACGCCTCCCAAAATAACCAAAGGCTCTCCACAAGAGCATAAAAACAGAAGGGGAGACGCCGTGAACCATCACACCCCACGGTAGTGTCATGCCATCGTTGCCACAATGACATGTCCGTGGTACCTCCACGGGTAGTTAAGTCGATATACCTATTCTGCATTCTAATTCTACAAAAGGGTTCCATGGTTGCACGAGTGAACATATAAACCAACCTCACATAGTCACACCAGAGTAACTTTACCATGCATGTGAGTCCCAAGTCAAAGAAAGTAAAAAGCGCTCGCATAATAATGATTTTCACAAAGCATTTTCTCAAGAATCATATTTTTCATAAAGCTCCGAAGTTATTCACAAAATATATCTTTTTAAAAGTTTTTAAGAATCCAACAGTTGTCAAATATATATCGTTGAAACATAAAGGGAAGCATAGCATAAAGAAGGGAAAACGAATTTCGAAGGTATCGCAGGAGTTTAATATAAGGAAATAAAGTAACGATGAAAGAGAATCCGAAGAACGATACGAAAGTACAAAAAAATCAAAGAATATGCTTAAAAAGACATCCGTACCTGAAGTGACGTCTAAATAACGCTAACGCCAAAAGATCTCCTATATACTTTTCGCTAATCTATTTGGACAATTACTAATATTAGAACTAGAAACTTCCTCAACTTCATCTTGTTGGGTTTTACTAACTAAATAACCATTTATTATCTATATTACGCAGCGGATTACTGTCCTAAAGAGATCCGCATGATGTAATTAGATTAACACATAAATAACAATATTAGCCACTTGTTTTGAATTGCGTGATCAAACAGAGTAAAGAACGGATACTTGTTCTTGTCAAGAAACCCACGAAAACTCTTTAGCTACTAAAACAAGTGACCTCTATGATTCATCCACACTATACGTCATTGATTATTACTCGAATGATAGTTCAAATACTTCACGATCAAGAACGAGTTATTGGTTTTTGCTTCTTGGAAATCGAACCAAAAAACCCTAAGGTTTAGGTTTTTAGTTCGACCAGTTTTACTAGGGGAGAGGAGAGGAGAATTCTTGATTTTGTTTTTGCAAGTTATGAGGGATTAAAACCTTATATATGGTAGACAAACTTGGTGAACAAGTAAAGTCTTTCACCTCCTCTTTTTTCCCCTTCTTGGCCAATCCACCCCTCATTAATTATGGACTTTTTATATTGTTTGGGTTAAGCCTTATTTACTATGTTAAACACTAATAAATAAAGTCTATGAATAATTAAAGCATCTAACGGTTTAATTCACGACCGTTAAGCAATACGTGAAATATAATAATATAATGAATATAATTACTATAAATATATTAAATATATTATACTAGGTAATATCCTGGTGTATACATGTGTGACTTTATAGGCTCATGTATCTCTAGTATTTAATATGATATGAGCACTTCCCAATAACTACCACTTGCGAATGTCATAATCATAAATAAATATACTAGAAAAGGTTAGCGTCTAGGAATACGCCAATGCTCCCAGAGATACCCGAGTGTAGTTTTGTAAACGTCTTAGTTTTAAATGGTTTTATTAAATAATCATTTTGTTACAAATACTTATTAAATATGGATATGGATCAAAGTCATCCCAATAATTAACTATTATGTTTCTAGTTTTAGATATTAAACTAGATTATCCAATGTAATCAAGATTCATCTTGACTACCCTTTGGGCATGGCCATACACACATTTGATCAATTCAACGAGAGGTTCAGAAGTATCTAACTCCAGTAACACGTGAAGGAACAAATCCTATTTTGATTGCACGTGTCATTTATGTGCTTTACAAAACTTTTGAAAATCACCTGTATGACTACCTTATTCAGGATAACATTTAACCATAATCAAGAAATGCCATCCACACATGCAAGACCTACTTGCATCTCAAGTCTAAGGACGAGTATAATACAACCACTTATGAGTTTTACTTATTGAAGCTAATCCATAAAGTGAATACTCGTTGGTTGGGGTAGTCAAATATTCACAACTAATGAATAACATATGAGTTTCGCGGACACATCTTTTAATATTCAAAGAATATTACCAATTGCTTACATTTGTATTAATTCAACAATACTCTCATATCGTTAACCGATAATGGAAAATTTTAAAATAATCAATTTATTCCTCGATTAAACATGCAAATATAGGACATAATTAATTTAAAATGAAAACAATCATACAAAGTATATTAATTCATTACCAAAAAAAACTTTTTAACATCCGATTATCTAAATACTAAAACATAGATTTACATGAGACTATTAGTAGGACGAAGTCCAATACTCCTAGCATGTTCAATATGCTTGGTACATGACAGTGGCTTCGTGAAAGGATCAGCTAAGTTGTCATATGTGTGAACTTTGAGAAGGTTAATTTTATCAATTCGATAACCTCTCGAATGTAGTGATCTTTCCTTTAATAACATCTGGCACCTCTCTAAACTCCAGGTTCATTGGCTATGATGATTGCGCAAGTATTGTCATAGTATATCTTCATAGGTTCTTTATTAATAGGAATGACTCCAAGCCTAGAAATAAACTTCCTAAACCAAACAGCTTCCATTGCAGCTTCAGAAGGAGCTATGTATTCAGCTTCTATAGAAGACATTGTAGTAGTGCTCTGCTTAGCACTCTTTTAGTATACGACTCCTCCATTTAGCACAAAGACATAACCTATTTGAGATTTTCTATCGTCTTTGTCAGTCTCAGATCCAACATCAGTATAGCCAGTAACTTTGAGCTCCCTTTCGAGATCACCACCATAAACAATGAACATATCTTTAGTATTCCTTAGATACTTCAGAATATTCTTAACAACGGTCCAGTGATAGTCTCTTGGTGTAACACCCCTAAAAATGTATCGCAGCGGAAGTATGTCCGGGGGCGTTACTTCATAATACACAGCGCTAGATACACGAGAACGGCCTCTAAACGTGTCGTTTGAAAAGTAATCTCGTTGATTTTCTTGAAATTGATATAACATTTGTCCCATAATTGCATCATAGTGAAAAGCTTGAAAGCGATACAACGAGATTTGATCATTTGTATATAAGTAGAAATCCATAAATGAAATCTTGTCATTTTAGACTCCAATGCACATCAAGTAGACCAAGCATCTAATTCACCTGAGAAAAACATGCTTAAAAAGTGTCAACATAAAGTTGGTGACTTCATAGGTTTGATTAAGTATAAATGTTGCAACAAATATTTGCAAAATATGTAAGACCATTTAAATCCCCAAATAGTTACCAAAACGTATGTAAATTGGACCACCTTTGTTCAAAGCATGTATTGCCATTTTATTCAAGACAACTCGCAATTATTCATGTGTGTATAAAACAATGATTACGATTACTGGTATGTGCTTAAATACACATACCTTTTACCTTTAAAAACGAGCTAAAATAATCAAAAACGGACTTAAAATGCCAAAGATACGCTTGTTTTGCTAAATGTATTGTGCAGGAACGGATAACCAAGAAAAGGACGAAAAACAAAGCCAAAACGACAAAACTGGACTCGGAATGGAAAAGACTGTGAAAGACAAAGCCAAATCAAAGTCAAAGTCAACCCAAGTCAACCCCGGGGCCAAAGTTCAAGAAATATAAGTTTAGGGGCTGAAATTGCCAAACCCTAAACTTATTTATAAAGGAGAAAAGAGAAAACAGAAAGACAAGCTTATTTGCAATTTGTTCAAAGTAACAATTAGGGGGGTTAGTAGGGGGGCAAAAAACTGCCAACCCACCCCAAACTGTACACCAAAGGGAAACGAATTTTGCAAAGACTAATATATACCTCTTGGGGACTTGTTTTGCCAAGTCCCCAAAAGTTTAATTAACCACAAGGAAACCATGAGTGCATGCACACAATAACATAGAGGACAATTTTTGCCAAAGAGTGAAACATTCCTCTCTGTAACAGCCTCCACAACGTTTTTTATTCCACGCCCCTTTTTTCCCTCTCAAACACACTCACTGGGTTTTTAACCTCCTTTTACCCCGTAAACTCACATTCCACCAAGGAACGTCACCTCCCCCTCCCGCCACGTACTTTCCCAGCCAAAAGTTGCCAACATGGCAATCCCACATCCCCCAAACCAAATTCGATGGCCCGAGATTGGATTTTAAGAGTGAAGGGTCAAGATTAGAGCTTTTAACACATCTCAACCACAACTAACACAACCTGTGTTGTGTGCCACAAACAAGCACAGCAAGAAAAGAAAGAAAGAGAAGGCCTAGTGTAGATTTTCGGCTATAAATAGCCTTGTAAGCCATTGTGGCAAACATTCAGTTTTTATTCCAAGTTTTATTAAGTTTAATTCAGTTTTTTTGTGTTTAAAAGTATTTTTATAGTAAATTCCTTTTGCGACTTGTTATTTTTCAGTTTGATGAAAAGTTAAGAGCCATTTTTTACTCAATAAGCTCTCAATAAGCTAATTGGAGCTTATCATGTCAATAAGCTCAAATCGTTTTAAGACCTATTAAAAAGCTCTCAAATACTGTCTCATGTGATTTTAGTTCATAAATATTCATTGGATTTTGATTTTGGAAGCTATAGGAGAAATAAGCTCATAAAAGCTTATTGAGCTTATTGCTCAGGGAATAGAGGCAAGGGCCATTAGGACAGGTTTGTTTAGGCCACTCACTCAGAAAGAGTGGCCTTGGGTCTGAGACAACAAAAATCCAAGGTCTAAATTTTCCATTTTTCATTTAGCTTATCTTTTAGCTTAAACCTTTAGCTTATTTGCTTTTAGTCTTTGTAAACACATTAGTTTAAGTTGTTATTTGACTGTTGTGATTTTTTATTGCATGTTCTTGTGTAAAATTAGCTTATCTCTCAAAATTGTCATAATAGGGTAATAAGCTAGCTGAGAAACTAGCTTATTTTCCTTAATAAGCTAGTATTTTTAGTTTTAAAATAGCTTAAGTAGGTTAAAATAAGTAGGGGTAGATAAAAGGTTTTTTAAGTTTTAGCTTAAAAATGGATTCTAAAGCCTCTTTGGTTTGACAGTTTTGAGATAAAGGGGTGTTTGGCACAGGACCAAAACGGGTCAAAAAGGGTTTTGGCATGGGTTATGGTCACTTGGTCAATTTAAGCTCAAGTTTTAAGTCACTTTTAAGCTGTTGTTAAAACATTTTTAGTTGGAAAATTGTTTTCTAAGGTTTTCTAAAACCTTTTTCAAAACTGTGAAGGTTTTTAGAATCCCACAAGTGCTTATTTGATTAAGCACTTGTGGTTTGGGTTTAAGCATTAAACAAGGTGTGTTTTGTGTGTCTAAAAAGGCTGTCAAGAGCCTTTGTTCTTTTGACTTTATAAGTCAAAACGATCCAAAGTTTTTTGTGTCACAGTTTGTCAAAACCAAAAAGCCTTTTCACATAATCAAAATTAAGCAAGTAAAAATGATTTACAAAAAGCTCAAAATTGGTGCACAAAGTCCCATAGATAGATACTCAAATCTGTAAAGTTCCTTTTGATTTTAGAGCCTATTTGACAGCTTAAAATAAGCCTGACAAATAAGCCCTTAGCTTTTTGCCCTAAAGTTCCCCTGGTGCAAAAGGGGAACTTTGTTTTTTAGGCTTATTGTTCCAGCCATTAAGCCAATTAAGCCCAAGTTAATTGCTTATATTTAAGAGCTTATAAGCCCTATATAATAATTCTTTCAAAGTTTCAGCCTAGATAACTTATTTGGTTGCTTATTTTTAAGCCCAAAGATGCCCTTTGCTGTTTACCCTACCAACAGTACTAACACCCAAGTTAGTACTAGTTGTGGGGTTATAAGCCACATTCTGCGTATTGACTTATCCATAAGCACAAATGCTTCTCGAGGTGGTGGTAGATTGTTGGTAGGTAGGTTAGTTTTGAGGTGGGGATGGGGGGAGGTGGTGGGTGGAGGGGGGGTGGGTGGGCTGAGGTTTTTGCGGTTTCTAGCTTATTTGCCAAAGTAACTTAATAAAATTTTAGCTTTTAGGCTTATTTTCAGTTCGTCTCTTAAGCACTTTCCCAACACTTAATTAGTTAGTTTTCCCTTCCTTTTCAGCGTATTTTTGTTATTTAAGCCCTTTTTACTTAGGTAGTCATTTGCTTAGCTTGTTTGACAGTAAGACTTGAAAAATGCTTTGTAAGTAGACATTACTTGCTGTTACCTTTAAGCCTTATTTTATAGCTTATTCTGTTGAACCATACAGTCAATAGTGTGTTTTGGTTAAAGGTGTGGGGAATAAGATATTTTATAAAGTTTTTAGTTTTGAAAAGTTTTTGCTAAAACGCATTTTTTAATATCTAAAAATAAGTTATGTCGCGAGGTTTGTTTTGTCACTTTTTCCATAGTTGTAGGGTTACAACTTGAAATATAGTGTATATTTTTAAAAACTTGCCCCCCTACCCTTTAGTGTAATGTGTACACGTTCTACCCTAGAGTTTAAAAAAAAAAAAAAAGGTGAAGAGACGTGGTCCAGGGTGGAGCAAACTCGTACCCGGGACCAGCAATAACATCCCCCTTTACTCCACACACACTAGCCACAAGCGCCCTGGGTCTTTTTCGTTAAAGAACTCAGGGCAATGTATTTAAGTCATTTTACCTTAGAACCCATATGCTGTAAAAGCTTATTCTCTGGGCTTTTTGATAAGCTTGTGTGATTTTTTGTATTTTCGTATGAACCTTGATAGTGTAAAGGATTTTTTGTGTAAATTTTCAGAATTTTGTAAACGTTTAATATTTTTTATCATTTAATTTAGTTTAAAGTTTATTCATAAAAAATACAAAAATTATCAAAAAAATATTTTGCTTTTTTAGAAAATTTTCTTTTGTCATCTAGTTTGTAGGAAAAATATAAAATTTTTCGTAGGGTCATTTTTATAACTTTCCCTCTTTTAAAGAACGGGTCCGGGTACGGGTTTTTGTTTTGACTCGTTTTTGGGTCAAACGAACTCCGTTTTCGGTCTAGTCTTTTTCATTCTTCGTTATTTGACCCGTAGAGTAGTTTAGAAGTGAAAAATTTTCCGTAGGGTTATTTTTAAAGAATTTAGGTTTTCCCCCTTTTGTACGGGATTCGGGGTTTCGTTTTCTAGTTTAATTTCATAATTTCTAGGTTTTTCTTAAACGTTTTAGTCCGTTATTATCTAATTTGACTTTTTCAACTTCCCAAACCAATTCCTTCCTTCAAACTCAAATCTTCGATCGTATCGATTTACCATTCCAGCCTCGTTGGGGATTTACGACCCGGGAAAGCTCTATACTACTTCTCGGTATCATTGATTGTTGGTTTTTACACTTCTTTATATATTTTATATTTTATTATATATTATATATATTTACGGTGTGAATCCGGCACGATCACCTGCAATTTAAATCTGTCCAATGGTATCAAGTTTTGACTCCTAGACTCTCTTTTTGATTTTATGACAAAACTTTGTTGAAAACTAAAATTTGCTGATAAAGTCGTCACTTTTTTCAAGCAAAGCTGAACCTTTCTCTATGTTTCCTCCTTGGTTAGTGTGAATTGCCACAATAGATCACGATCATGAAGTATTAAGTTAGTGGGAAAAGGGGTGCGCACGGGGCTGCGCAACGGGTCATCAATTATAGTTGTATACATAGGTTTACCTAACTTGAGCTCGGAGATTTTATTATATGTATATTTTTTACACTGTTTATACAGCCTTATTTTTTGCACCACTTAAATTTGTACCCAATATAACAAATCACTAACGACACTATATGTTGCGTTTCCTAGAACGATGGCGCCAACCAGCAAGCTTGACAGTACACGTGAAAGATGATCGTTACAGAACCTGAAATCAGAGCTATAGAGGCTAATATTTTGCAACAAAACAGGTATGTACAGGCTACCTTACTACTAAGCTATCTTTTATACAACTGACAAACAACCCAATTACTAAAAACTACATAAAACAGGGTACCCGTACATACCTCATATTGGATAACCCACTGAGAAAGTAAAAAAGAAAGTAAAAAAGAAAACTCAGCGACCTGGCTATATGCTGTATTCATTAAACGTAGTAAATTAGCTACAAATACCACCAGATCCTCCATTGCATCACTCACTTGCGAAAGGAGTGGTCAAAAGTTCATGAAACGTAGTAAATTAGCTACAAATAATTGCACCTGATATATTCCTAGATATCTATAAGATATCTGCTTGAAAATTTAAACAAGCGTGTTTTATTTGGTTTTAGCTATCAATTGATGATAAGAAACTACGTTTTGTAGGAAAGTATCAGATGTTGCTGCTGATGTGAAGTTACATAATCCAATGGAAAGAAACAACTGCAAATTGGTAAGCCACATGAAGACATTCATCTTTTTAATATAAACTACCCCCCCCCAAAAAATTTCCCCCTGATAAAAGGTTGCTTTGGTTACATCTATTTTCCTTTTTGATTGAGTTTTCTTTTGTTCTAAGTCTTACCAGAACACGTTTACCCTTTCATCATTGACTCAGAATTCACGTTGTTGTTACAACGCTCACTAAAGAAAGAACAGAAGGCCATGGAAAGTCTTGAGTAATAGCTATAGGGTGTAAGCAGACACTCAAAATCCTAATTCATAGCTTTAGAGGGCCGCGTTAGTTCTGTGACCTGTTTCCTATAGTTATTATTGTGGGATTGCAGTTGGTAATTAAAATTAACTACAAAAACCATGTACGAATCATGTCCCGTTTTACTACTGGTATTGTAACTTATGTTGTCTTATTACATGTTGTTTTGATCATAGTAGTGTTTTGTTTTCATCATAGTTCCATGTTTGCAGGCTTCTATAACAAGCTTTGATTTTCCATTGTTCAATCAGAAGTCATGGAAGAGGAAATCGTAGCAAGTTCAGATGTACCGGTCACCAAGGTTGTCAAGGTTAGTTGCTAGGAGAATGTTATTTATTTAACTTGCGGATTATCGAGACAATGAAAAAAGAAAGTTAATGCTTATATTCGTTAAGCTTCAAACAATTTTTCTTTTATATGTATAGCTATCAGTTATAAATGTAAGCAAGTTACACAATGTGGCTATAAGCACACATAATCTCATTAGTTATTTCACATGTGCCACTCACATACAAAAAAAGAGTAAAAAAAGTTAACCCACAACAGATTATTAGTTAATTTAGGAGTTTTTTCGATTTATATTACAACCCATCCACCATGTTTTTAAAATAATGATCTAATATATTTGTTGTAGGCAACAAAAATAGGCTTATTGTGCCTTACACTACTATTGACAAAGGTAAGGATTATAACAAGATTGGCTTAAGGGGCGTTGAGTAGATTATTAATGGGCTTATATATTCATTTGAGTTTGGGGAAGCCCTCATAAGCACGCTTTTTTCACTATGAGCTTATGAAGTTGAGTTTATTGCATATTTAAGTGCATAAGCTCAACTTGAGTCCTACTGCTACATCCCCGCCCCATGGTATGATTCTGATTATAGTATGCTTTTTGTTTAGTTATATTGTGTTTGTGCTTTTGAGACTACTCTTGTTTGAGACAACTGACTTGGTACTGCAGAATCACTTAAAGGACATAAAGAAAAAATTAAAGAAAATATAGGAGATGTCTAAGAGATAAGAGCAAATGGAAAGAAAGCTAAGGCTTGTTCTGATTGTAGCTACTATTGCTGGTGATATTTTCTCCTAGGTGGTACAATTTTATTTCTATCTAGGCTGAAATTAAATAAGTTAAAGTAGTTTAAGTTAAATATGGGCCCATGGCCAGTAAACATGATGTGATATTGTATCTTTGCATGAGACCTCTCTATCACACACCATACACCTCCAAAGTTTTAGACATCTAATAAAACTCTACATACGGGGAAGTGTCATTAACAAAATAGAGTGAAATAATCTTTTTTTATCGTGGAACAGGAAAGCTCAGCCTATCTTTGTATATGTTTCTACAAGTGAATATATTGATTATGCAACTTACCATTAGCTTATTGTGTCAGATAATGGGATATGCGACTAGGTTCTTTTGATATGGGAAAAAAAAAAAGCCGACTACGTTATCATGCTTACATGGGCTTCATGTTCATTCAAAGATCCTAAAGATGTACAACTTAGGATTCTATTTGGAAAGGGGAGAAAAAACATACAATTTCTACATCGTATATTTTATCGATGGCTGTTCATTCATGTTGGCACTTGGGTCGGTTTCAACATCATTTTCTCAGTTTGTACTTGATTGCAAGGAGAATATTGATGCATCAACATATGTCAGTTGTGAAGCTGCCTTAAGGAACGAGTTGCGAGGAATGGATGTTAGCTTATGTGAGCGTTTCTAAAAAGCCATTGGAACAACAAGAAGCTTCACGGTTAGCAAGCAGAGAAATAGAGAACACAAGATCCGCCACCAAACCAAGTTATATGAATAACTGGCACTCTTTAGTGCTAGATTTTAGAATAACAACCTTTTAGACATTTGTTCTCTTCACATGTAATTGATAGTGAAATATATGAGAATGAATTAGTTTCTTTTTCATAATATTGTATTTATCTTTTTTATGTTGTAGTGAAAAAAACATGGCTTTGTGTACTAAATATTACAAAAGGCCACACAAAACATAAAATTCATGTGACCATTGGATGATCAATAGTTACACAAAATACACATTTTAAATAAAGCTTTAACAACATATGGGTCTCACACTTATATAACACTTTGACACTTTGCTTAATTGTATGAGACAAATACCCAAAACAAACATGCTTTTGTGACTAAATATTACAAAACCGCCACACAAACATAAAATTTTAGTGGCCATATGGATAACAATAGTCACACAAAATACACATTTCTTCACTTTAAACAGCATATGGTCAGACTTATTAACACTTTTGGCCACTTTATGCTTAATTTTATGTGACTAAATACCAAAAAAACATGCTTTGTGTGGCTAAATATTACAAAAGGTCACACAAACATCAAATTCATGTGGCAATTGGGATTTAACAATAGTCCACACAAAAAACACATCTAATTCACTTAAAGAGCATATGGTCACACTTATTAACACTTTTGACCACTTTATACTTAATTGTATATGACTAAATACCCAAAAAACATGTTTTGTGTGACTAAATATTACAAAAGGTCACACAAACATAAAATTCATGTGACCATTGGATGATCAATAGTCACACAAAATACATATTTCTTCACTTTAAACAGCATATGATCACACTTATTAACAACATTTGGCTACTTTATGCTTAATTGTATGTGGACTAAATACCCAAACCAAAGATGCTTTGTTGACTAAATATTAAAAAGGCTACACCAACATAAAATTCGATGTGCCAATGTGGATGATCATAGTCACAACAAAATATAAATTTCTTCACTTTAATCAGCATCTGGTGACACGAATTAACACATTTGGCCACTTTAATGCATAATTATATGTGACTAAATTATCCAAAACACACATGCTTTGTATGACTAACTATTACAAAATGCACACTTAACTAAAAGTAATGTGGCAATTAGATGATCAATAGTAACACAAAATACACATTTCTTCACTTTAAACAGCATATGGTCACACTTATTAACACTTTTGGCCACTTTATGCTTAATTGTATGTGACTAAATACCCAAAACAAACATGCTTTGTGTGACTAAATATTACAAAAGGCCACACAAACATCAAATTCATGTGGCCACTGGATGAACAATAGTCACACAAAATACACATTTCTTCACTTTAAACACCATATGGTCACACATATTAACACTTTTGGCCAGTTTATGTTTAATTGTATGTGACTAAATATACAAAAAACATGCTTTGTTTGGTTGTACAATGCTTACGGTCACTAAATTTGTACCTAATTTGTCACACAAAAACGTGGATATGGACACTAACTCGAAAACGTGACCGTAGGTGACCTACGACCGCGCGACCTTTTGTCACACACAAGAGTTTTTGAATGTGTGACTATATGTATATCGTCACACATTTTTGGTGTGACCAAATCCACTTTTTGTACTAGTGAAACTTCACTCGGATAAATGTTATATAGTATAATCACTAAGTTCTCTGAAATTATACATAATAATGTTATCACCTACAAAGAGAACACACAATATCGAAGCTACCGGGTTTTATCAAACATGTACACCGCCGCTGCTATAGGCGTGTAATCATTTATTTTTAATTAGAATATAAAAACTATGTGACTGAAATTTATTTAGTTTTATATAATATCACTATTGTATTTCATTTCTATATCCGAGAGAAAAAATCTATCTTTGGTAGCAAAAAATAAATACCCATGCCATCCATCAACTCGATAAGATTCTGGTTTGTCTATAGAATAATAGTTTAGCAAACCTTTGTACAATAAACAACTTTAAGTTTTAACTACTCACTACTAGAAAAAAAATGCCATGAGTAATAACCTAAGAGTGTTGCTATATACCAAATTCATTACCAAAAAAGAAAAAAAATATATGTTACTACATAAACCCGTATATGACCATTCATCATCTAGTTATTTCGTCATTTTCAAGATGCTTCAACAACGATTGCATGCGTTGTTTTTACGATTGGTTCGAAACAATACAAATTTTGGAGCTTAATTGCTTACTTGTAAATATTTAGGTTTTATGGAGCAATTATGGAATAAACACGAAAAACAAAGCATTTTAGAGCAAAAACGAAAAAATTTGTATACTGCCAAAGAAAGGATATGACGTATTCACATTCAGTGATACCCCGTATTAAACTACTCCCAAATACACCAAGGAATAGCATGTATTAAAGGAGTGCGTAAAGTCGTTGCTGACCCTTGAAAACCCCCTAAAATATAGTTGTAGAACTTGTAGAAATAACTTTAAGTTCACCCACTCCTTGCGAAAGACCCGTACTTTCATTTCACTAGCTACATTCGATCGGGTACACTGCTCGTTAGTATTTAGATAGGTTAGTCTATTCAAAATATAAATTTAAAACAATACGTAATAAATACATCAACTATTTTAAAACATGCAAACTTATAAGTTTTGGAAAACTTAGTAATTAACCCAAATAATTATCTGTAAATTATATACAATCTATTTGGTCTGATCAAATGGTGATCATACTTTATTGGTATCATACTTTATTGGTTTTTTACATAGAACTAGTGAAGTAAAAAAATGTTTGTGAAAGCTTTTAAGCATGGACTTTGATGCAATCCATTTGAGATGGATGTTCAAAGTAAGAAGGGTATTTGATTAAAAAAGATCTATCTATGATAGATTAATCAAAGATGTCATGGCTATGACCAGAAGAACATTTCTACCAAGATTTAATAAATGATAGATTCCTAATAACTCAAAAAAGTTATTGCCTTAAGATCTCGAGTCTTGATAAATCAAGACGTGTACCCTACTTTAATACAACAAGCAATATTTCTTATAAATGTGGAATACTTTAGTGACAATATTTCCATAAATCTAGATATTGAGTAAAGCTCAAGATCTGTAAGTTAAGCCCAGGAAGGCTATGAGTTTGTTGATCATGAGTAAAATCTCAATTCTGCTTTGGAATGTTCATGTATATTAAAGAGATGCTTTCCGGGAAGAATAGTTAACTAAGGTTAACGCTTGTTAAAAAAAGAACAAGTTAATGTGCTCAAGCCAAAAGTCCTTAACAGGACCTAATTAGAGGAGTGGGACTCTCCGAGTAATGCAACCGAAGTGATAACACGGGAAACAAAATTTTAGATCGTTTAACTAAAGAGTACAAAGTAAAGAAAGGAATTATAGATCCTGAAGATCTATAGGAAATTCGTAAGTATTGTAAGATTTAGTGGGAGGATGACAAGATCATTAAAAAATGTACATTGCTCTATAAAAGCAAAATAGTTTGGCACAATATGGCGTGTTGATCTTGTGGTTGTAGGCAAATAATGAAGCCAAGTGACTTAAAAGATTTGGAGCCCGAAGTCTAAAATCAGGAAGCACGCAACTACATCGCGGTTTAAGAGGCTTGTAATGAAATTCTCATAGACATAGGAAAATCAGTTACACGGAGTCACAGTTTTTATTTGAAAGTTTAATTCCATTTTTTTTTGGTAAAGTAGTTTAATTCCATTATGTTGCAACTATAAAATGAAGTGCACCATTAAATGCTATGTTGTGTGAGTCATGATTTAGCTAAGTTTATAATCATGCAAGACTAAATCATTGGACCAATACTCTCTTAGATTCATTGACAGTAAGACAATATAATATATTCAATGGGTAGTGAGGCTAAATGGTTTTTTCGAAAGATGAATTTTCAGGAAGATAATAAAGTAGTGATGGTTAACTCACAACACTTCCTGATGCGAGCCTAGTCAATCATCATGGATTGCAAGTAATGACCAAGACTCGTGAAATTGTACAAGACATTACAATGAGATCCTACTTAGGGTAATTTGAATATATTAATGAAAGACATATTCATTCTAAAGGAGTTTCCTTGGATGATTATCATAGAGAGATACCAAGGTAATGAAAACATCTATTTTGAAACAAGAAACATACTGGGAATGTTATGTTGAGTTTCACATGCATTTGTCGACGTACGAATGTTGGACATGACTGTGATCGAGAAGCGACCACATGGATCGAAGTTATTAGTGTTCTCTGATCGTGACGGGATATCCCAATGACTTTAGGTAGTAGGACATTTAACTTTGTTTTTCCCTAGGTCTAAACTTGGTTTTCAGTTAATGTGTAAAAGCGTAAAATTGTGTGCTAAAGTCAGATTCAGTGAGAGGTAAGGGAAAATGGCTTATTTGCCGAGATGGCAATATGCAACCCCAAGATGAAATAAATTTGTGTAAAGCATGGCCATGCGACTAAAGTTTCAACGACACTATGGGAGTACAAATCGAATCACTGTAAATAAGATAGAAAGAAAGTATTACAAGAATATACATCTATGTTTGATACTTTCCAAAAATATCGTAAAGTGCAAAGGGATACAATCATATACTCGAACTCAGTTGGGGTGTTGCTGAGCTCGTACATCACTACCCGGGTATTGAATCGGTTCCTGTGAGTTAGACACTTTAATGTTTTGATCGGCACCTCTTGGTATGGTAAAAGAAAAGAAAAAATTAATAACAAATGGGAGTTGTTAGTTTGCACAGGTGTGAGTATGAAAGGATTGTGTGCAACCAAATAACGGCTTTCACAACTATCCTTTACAGAAATACCGAATGGCACACTGATGCACACTAAACAGAACAATGCAATCAAAAAATGAGAAATGATTTACGAAATGAAATGAGATGAAAAAGGAAATGAAATACATTGTTATTTTCATTGAGTGACTGAATGGTAATTACCCAAAGTTTAATATTTATCCTAGATAAATATTAAAGGGTAATAATGACAAATGATGAAACACAAACCTTAAAGGGTTGTTGTGTTCGTGGGTCAACCGAATCCCCTATGGGTTATGGGGGGTTGACTCTTTGCCAAACTTGAATACATGTCCCACAAGTATTCCATAATCCTTCTTAGGAGCCTGTAAATACAAAGGCTTCCTAAGGGATTCTCATAACACTCCTTTAAACCCTAAAAATCTCTCATCTCTACCTCTTTGTCTCGTGAGATCAGACGAACCAAACAAAAGAGATGAAATCCTTTTGGTTGACATCCCTAGTCGACTCCAAGTCGATCTAGTTAACTCCAAGTCGATGAAACATAACGGGTTTAAACCTTTTTTTCTAATCGTGCCCTAAGACACTCGAAACCCTAATCGAACCCTATTTCGTCCCGAAGATGAATCTAGGGTTTTACCTTGTTTTCATACACGTCGAACTTGTGATAGGTTCGTAGCCCTAGTTCTACATGTGCAGTACCGGTGGATACTTGCTGCAGTCCAAGTGGTGATCATTCCCAAAACGCTAGAAGTTCAAGTGAAGCATCAAGATCAAGAAGAAGGCATTTACGTGTAGCAGGATTAACAAGTAAGTCTCCTAAACACCCATTATACATGTTAGTTAGGTAATATCATTTTATAGGATATCTGACTATTAAGGTTTTGGTCTGCCTGACTTGCTCTGTCATAATGTACAACATATACAAATATAATTAGAACTTGACAATTAAAACATAATTAATAAGGTTTTCAAGACCGGGATCCTATTTAGGATCGTTTTCGTCTTTGCAAGATCGTGATCGTAAGATCGGATCGGGATCTTAAGATCCTACTATGATGTCATATTCTTAATAATCCTTGTAATATTATACAAATTACTATATATCATTAACACAAAATTAAATAAATGTTTCATAGAAATGTTGTAAATTATGATTATAAAATGTTTAAGAAGATTAATATGTAGTTTTTTAAGTTCTACAAAACTCAACCCATAAATTTGTGGTTTTGTAGTTTGTGGTTCGAGAAAAGTAAGATCGGATCGTAGTGGATCTTAAGATCCTATGATCAAGATCGGGATCCTATAAGATCCTAAGCTTGCAAAGATCCTATGTAGGATTCAGATCGTTTTTGCTTTACAATATCGTAAAATCGTAAGATTCTAAGATCAGGATCGGGATCTTAACAACCATGATAATTAATACTCTTATTAAAACACGCATTACATACATATTTAAAAATTAAAATAATTACTAATACATAATTAATAAATGATTAATACACCTCATTACTAAAAAATACAATCATATTTTTTACATTGTACAACAATTAAAAGCATATATCTACAAAAGCATACATATGATGTCTCCCTAAAATGATGGTGCATATAGTTTTTAAAACCGGACCAGACCAACGGGTTCAACCGGGAACCGGAGTCACCATCGGTTCGGCTAACCAATAAAGGCCGTCCGAAGACGAACCAGAGAGGACCTGTCAGAACCGATATAAACGGGTGAACAGAGTCTCACCGGAATCAAAATTTTTTATTTTTCCGGTTAATCGTCACAGGGTACCCGCCGCAATGCGCGGATACCCTGCTAGTGGGGGTAGTAAGAGTGCTTTTTGTTGGGGGTATATTGGGAGGTTTTTATGATATTTGTATTTTAAATTGCTCTAAATATTGTGTTTGGTATTTTAAATGATTTAAATTTAAAATTTTATAAATTGTCAAAACGAGAAGAATTAGAATATATTCAAAAAGTGAGGAACTTTAATTTACTTAGACATATTTTTATATATACTTTTTTTCTTGTCGTTTTTGTTATATTTTTTCTTGTTTTGTTGTTTTCTTAGGGTAAAAACTAAATATGTAGTGATTTGCACATTCCAAGAATTGATTGGCACACTCAAATTTGTGTGTGTCTTGACACTTATGCCCTTACATCATTTAGTGGAGTGTGCAATTATTAAGGGTAAAATAGGCATTACACAAACAATTTGAGTGTGCCAATCAATTCTTGGAGTGTGCAAATCATCACTCATGTTTAATGTACTTTCCTCAATAACTCATTATGCTTCATCTACAAAATATATAATCATTTAACTTAATGTACTTCCTATCAAAACTCAATATACATAACCGGACCCTTTCTTTTCAAATGAAAATACGTAATACCCTTTTCTTCTTCACAAGTCATAGCTCCCATTTTACCAACCCTTTAAAATGTTTTACCACCCATAACCACTACCACCCACCACCCTATTTAGCTGACCTCAACTCATAACCAGCACACACGTTCGCAAACCCACGTTATTTAGCTAATGACGAACGAAATTTACGTTGTTAAACATGGTTTGTGTTAAAAGTTATAACTCCTTTAGAAAGCTTATGATAGTTAAAGGGTGTAATATGAAAATTATTATGTCTAATCCTAACTTTGGTTTAGTTTTGTTGTGCATGGAGCTTTATGGAAATATGATCTATATAAGCTTAAGGAAGCTAGAGTTTCTCATAAGTTGTTGATCAGTTTTCTCTCTCTTTATACCACACGATTCCCTCTTAAAGTTCATATCAAGCTTTAGGGTTTAGTTTTAGTTTCATCTGATCATCTTGATCAGTGTGTTAGGTTTATTGGTTTCTGGGTTCTAGTGTGTGTTTGTATTTCAGATAGCATCCATTTGGGGACTATCTTTATATCTCTTATAATCATTAATAAGTACTCGTTTGAGGACTTATCCACTATGTTTATAGTTGTAATAAAAGTATAAATCACCAAAGGGGTGGTTGGTTGGGTGATTCAATAATCTTGTAGTTTTGTACCATTTTTACATGGTATCAGAGATGCAGGTTGTTATCACAGCTCTAATTGGTGGTTCTTGAGGTTGATCGAAGATTCTGGTATTTTAAGGTTTTTTCTTGAAACCCTAATTGGTTTTTGGTTTCTTGGCTGATTCATTGGTTTTGATGGTGTTAATCGTAAGATTAACAGGTTTCTTGGTACAATTGGTAAAACCCCTAATTTCTAATTTGGGGTTTTTGAGATCTGGTTACTCTGTGGATCAATTGGGTTCTGTTTTGGTCAATAATCACTAGACTAAGTGAATCTAGTGTTATTGATCACCTTTTGATGCCATTCTTGATATAGCACTGTAAGTATTCCTTTCATCTAATAAGATTTAACAATTCTTGAGTATTTTAGGTGCAAACAGAGTGATTGCCCTTGATCTGCCACCTCTGAGTGGTGTGAAACCCTGCTCTAGTCACTCTCAGTCTAAAATACTTAGAATTAGTGAATCTTGGGTGTGAGTTTTAGGTTTTTTAAGGTGTCTAAATTGTTGGAGGATAGGCTAGAATAGTTGTGGAGTTGTTTCATTGAGGTTGTATTCTTGGTTTGTTGGTTGTTAGTATCTATTGGTGTGGTAGTTTTTTGTTTATCTATTGGGTTTCATGTTTTGTTTGTCTGTTATTTATGTTTTCTTGATCTATGGTTGTTTGATCTTGTTTTTGCTTATTCTTGCTTGTTCTTGTTTGGTTGTTGTTCTTATTCATTATGGCTATTATGATTAGATCTTTGGATCAGGGCAATCCCTTGCATCTACATGCTAATGATTCTAATTATGCTTTTATTATTTCTGTGAAGTTAACTGGTGTTGAAAATTATAGAATCTAGGCTAGTGTCATGAAATTAGCTTTACAAATTAAACATAAAATAGGATTTATAAATGAAACTTGTACTAGAGCTACTTATCTTGCTAGTGCCCCATTGCTTGAGCAATAGGATAGGTGTAATGCTGTTGTGCTTAATTGGATTCTAAGTTCTCTATCTCAGGATGTTTATTTGGGTTATGTTTTCTCTGATAATGCTAAAAATGTTTAGAAAGAATTACAAGAGGCTTATGATAGAATTGATAGGTTTATAGTGTTTACTTGTTATAGAAAATAAATACCTTTAAGCAAGGTGGTCTGCCTGTTTCAGAATATTATCATAAGTTGAACTCTCTATGGAGATAATTTGATATTCTTACTAAACTGCCTGATAGTAATTGTGTTGCTAGAACTAAGTTAGTTAATCATGGTAACAATGATTTAAAAACAACCGCTGGAATTGCGTCTTTTACTAATGAACATGTTATGAAATTAATGAGTGTTTTAAATGATAAGAGTTGTTCCACTCCTCAGGCTAATATGGCATGTATTTCCAACTGTTCTTTTTTCAACTGTAATGTGTTTCTAATCAATATTTTTACAAGTTTTTTGTGCTAATATTACTATTAATAGAGTCAATTATCATATAAAATAGATAATTGACTCAGGGGCTAATCAGCATATGGCTAATAGTACTAAAGACATGATTGATGTGGTTGATGTTTCTAATTTAAAGTTAACCGTGGGTCACCCAAATGGAACTCTTGCTAAAATTACTCATGTGGGGAATTTAAAACTTAATAATGATGTAATATTGTTTAATGTTCTTGTGATTCATGATTACACTGTTAGTTTGTTACTGTTCATAAGTTGATTAAGGATAGCAAATTAAGTGTTGGTTTTTATGAAACTAAATGTTATATTCAGGATTTGAGAAATAGGAGTTCTGGGGATTGGTAGTGAAATTGGTGGTTTGTACTTGTTTGATAAGAAGTATAATATGTCTGTTGTTAGTAATAATAGTAAGTTTTTTGCTTATCATGATTCTAAGGAAGTTTGGCATTGTAGACTGGGTCACCCTGCTAATAAGGTTTTAAAATTGTTGAAAGGATCTTTAAACTTAACTAATGTTGATCATGATGGTCCCTATGAAGTCTACCATAAGGCAAAAGAGATCAGGAATTCATTTCCTTTAAGTGAAAACAAATCAACTGTTTTTGGACAACTTATACATCTTGATGTTTGGGGGCCTTACAAGGTGGTTAACAGGGTGGGGTTTAGGTATTTTTTGAATGTTGTTGATGATTTCAGCAAGTCTGTTTGGGTGTATTTGCTAAAAACTAAAGATGAAGTTTTTGGAATGTTTGTCAGTTTTTACAATTTGGTTTTTACACAGTTTAATAAAAAGGTTAAAGTGATAAGGTGTGGTAATGGAACTGAGTTTTGTAATCAAAAAATGAATGATTTTGTTCAAACAATGGGAATTGTTCATCAAACCACTTGTGCTTATACACCTCAATAGAATGGAATTGCCAAAAGGAAACATATGCATCTGCTTAATGTAGCTAGAAGCCTTATGTTTCAGGGGGGATACCTCTTTATTTTTGGTCTGAGTGTATTTTAACTACTGCTTACTTGATTAACAAGATTCCTTCCTCCGTTTTAAATGGAAAATCTCCCTTTTCTTTGGTTTATAATAAGGAATATAACCTTTCTTACCTTAGAAGTTTTGGTTGTTTGTGTTTTGCTGCTATTGTTAAAGGGTTTGATAAGTTTTTTGAAAAATCTGAAAAGTGTGTCTTGATTGGTTATTGATTTGTCTCCAAATACGTATATAAGGATAATATCAATAATAGTATAGTAATAAGTATTTCATAAGGATTTAAGAAGATTACTTTTAACCAAAGTAAATTCAAAAACCTCCCGGGTCGTTTCCTTGATGAAGTGCGAATTGAGAATCGGCTAAGTTTGTGATCGCGTGAATTGAATAGTTTCAGATTTTGATTTGGTTTTCTATTTCTACAAATATAATATGCAAAAACATAAAAAGGCAAGCAACAATTAAGACAATTAAATATTAAAGCTAAAAAAACAATAACAGGAATCCTAAAACG
>BQNB010116025.1:4022-21440 GCA_026074375.1 Tanacetum coccineum
CTGACCAAAATGGTCAAGATGATCAAATTGATCACAATAATAAAAAATGATCATCTGCCTCAACCATATTCATTGATAACCTTACAAAACTGAAGATGTTCAGATCTCTGAACTTATCCTCTCCAAATGGAAGGTACTTCAACATATGATACAATTCCAATTCTCTTTAGTAACTGATGAATCTGGCATTAAAATCATCAGGCAATAAATCATGATAACATCCCGCTTTAGTTGTAAGACTTAAAGCAATTAGGATCTCTCTTGCCTTTGCCTTAGACAAACCATAAAGTCTTGAGAAGTAGTGGAATACTCCACCATCTCTCTCATAAGAAAACAAGCCTGAAAAATATTAATCTATCTGAAGAAACATTTCAATTAACCAATATGTCAAGAATATGCAAAAGCATGACATAAATGGTTCATCAGTGAATAAACCAATGGTATTCCTAACAGTTCAGATCTACTCTCAATGGTAAAGCCACATGTGAGACTCAGCTCAATGGTATATTTTGATCACTAGTGTACCCAACTATAATCAGATCCGACACTCAAGTCTCTCTTATCTTTGTGAATGAGATCAAGAAAATCCTAAGGAATCCTACCTTATTGTTGCTAAGAGAACTTCCTGAACTCTCAACCAACATGGACATAAAAAGTACTTCAGGTACTTGTCCATTGTCAAAAGACAAGTTTGGTTGATAAGGCAGTTATGACTTCAGCTGAAGCTAAAAATATAGTTGCTACCTTGTACTAACATACTATGTATATGAGTTAACTCACTGACTATGATATCATATGTAAAAAGGTACTCACAGTTTGTAGTAACATATGCTACTACAATCTAAAGCAATTCAAGTCTGTACTTAAATCAAAGCTTATCAAATCAAGAATCATACTCTCAAAAAAAGGGAAACTATGAAATTCGTTTCATTCCCACTCAACTTCCTGATTTCTTAATTAAGCCTCTGGATAAGCATTTCTTAAAAGATTGATTGATGAACTGGGTATGCTGAACATTGATTCAAACCTGAAGCTTCAGTACTAACTGAAGAAAACTAAAGTTTCAACGCTTTATTCAAAACTGAACAAACTTTCATATATTGTGTCATTCAGCTTTTGCATACAACCTTGAATCTGCTTGAGTGAAGTAACTGAGCAATCACATATGTCTTATTCATGGATTTGCATGAGCATTTATGGTTTTGTCGCCTTCACTAAAGCACATATTGGTTAACTAAAAACAAAACAAAATTGGTTTATTTTATTCAGTTCAGTTTTAAAATGATTTTATCAAATTCTTCAGCTATCTCTCGAGTGAAGTAATTGAGCAATCACATATGTCTCATTCATGGATTTGCATGAGCATTTTCGGTTTTGTCTCCTTCGCTGGAAGATTAATGATATGTATGATCACAATAATCAGTTCATCATGACATGACATCAAACCTGAACCCAGCTCATTTCTTGAACCTCAATCAAGGTTAGTTTTTTTTAAACAAAAAAATGATTCTCAAAATAAATAATTTAATTATGTGATTTCTTTCAAAGAAAGTTAACTAATTTAAAAGTTTATTAAATGATGAATTTCAAACGTTAGAGTGACCTCACCCTTTCTCTCACCTACTTTACCAGTACACAGATAGTTGAACACTATTTTAGGTGTCAGAAGCGTGTCGAAAGGACTTGCATTTAATTAAAAGTTTCACAAACATGTTAACATAAAATACTAAAACTTCTCACATCTTTACAACTTCACAACTTTCACTTAGTTACCATCAAACCCTTACAAGAAAAATGCTACCAACCATATAAACCCCTTTCACCTTTCACAAATATCTTCTCATAACTCACAAATCTGTCCACCAAAAGCACACACACAAAACCTGAAACCAAATCAAATCATTAAAACCCTAAAAATGGCAAATCAAGAACAAAACCTCCCACAACAAGAACAACCTTTTGTTGCTGCTAAACAAGTTAGCTTCAACCTCGAAGACATCATCCTCAACACAAACAATGAGGTTGCTCTAATTCACCCAGAACACACTAACAAGGAATATTTTAAGTATGTTTCTGATTTCATCTCTAAATGTTGCCTTAGAAAACCATTCATGAAATCTCCTAACATGTATCAAGACTAGCTGGCTGAATTTTGGTACTTAGCCAAAGCATTAGAAAACTCTAAGGTTTCCTTCTCAATTCCCACAGGTGGTATTTATGGAGAGGTAGGGTTAAACACATTTAGGAACGTCATTGGCGCATACTACCTACCTCATTCTAGTGAATATGTTGCACCACTATCTATAGATGTTGTTAGGAAGTGGTTCCTTATGATTGGGTATATGGAAGAGGTTTCAACAAAAGGAACTCTTAAAAAGAGTCTCCTTCCTCCTAGGTGGAGGTTACTAATGGCACAGATCATCTAGTGTTTAGGGGGTAAAACTAGTAGGTTTGATAAAATCACAAATGAAGATGTCATTATGTTGTATAGTCTAGCCAATGGCATTCACATAAACTATGCCAGCATCTTTTGGGAGGATATCATCCTTAAGTTGAAGAAGAAACAAAGAGAAAAGGTTGTTCCCTACACTTAATTTCTCTCCCTGCTAATAATGCACAAGATGAAGGAAGACTATGGTATTGATGAGGTCACATTATACCTAACTCAAATCTTCAGTGTCAACAATTAGGCACTAAAGCCTAACCAACCTGAAGAACCTCCCTTCACAGCCCACATTCTGGTTATATGTGCTTTAGACAAGCCAGTGGTCTTTAAAGCTCCAAAAACCTCTTTAAGAGCTGAGAGTGTATGCCAAGGCGCAGAGCCTGGAGCTAAAACTGGAAACAAGAATCCTATAACTTGTTCAAAACAACCCTCTGTGTCTAGCAAAGAGGCAAAAAAAGGTGGGTCCTCTAAGGCACCCACTGGTTCCAAAACTGGCCATTCTAAAAGGAGAAAAGAGTCCAGCTCAGCTATTAACTCAAACCTAATCTGGCCTTTAGTTTCTACACCCGTGGATACTGAAATGCATAAAGAGGACCAGCAAGCAACTGGTGGTCCAACTTCTTTAGGGGTCACCAGTAAAGAAAGAGCCTACCCTCAGTTTAGTAGTGGTATGTCAGCATTAAATTTAAATAAGCCTATCTTTTCTGCATCTTTCATTATTTACTCTAAGTCTGCATCAGGACATGATGTTTTAGCAGATTTCACAGCTGAAACTGATCCTGGACTATCTGTTCCTAATGATTCTATACCTCCACAACAAGGTATGGATGAAGGAACTAAAAACACTTCATATGATCATATATTTGCAGGTACTGACCCACATGTTCTTGCAGACCAAACCAAATCTGTTAGTGAAGGGTTGGAAACTGTCCTCACTCAACCTATAATAGAAAAGGGAGTAAGCTCCACTTCTATACATGGTGATAAAGAAGAGGCCTCCACTGCTATACATTGTGATAAAGAAGAGGCCTTCAGCACAATCAAGTTGGAGGATCTTGTAAAGCTAGTATCTTAAGTACATCCAAGCTTCAAGGACCTGGATTCACCTAAAGATGATCCTGTCATCATTGTTGATGAAAGTGATGAAGATGAGCCAAATGCTGAAACTGAAGACACTTCAGTCCCTAGATCCTCATCTCCTAGGTCTTCTCAAATTCAAGAGCTGACAAACCAAGTGCTCATCCTCCAGTCTCAAAAACACAAGCTAGAACTAGAGAAGAACAAAGCTGAAGCTGAAGCTGCACTCCTAAAAGCTCAACCCTCATTTCTAAATGTGGAACAGCTCAATGAGCTGCTGGTAAAGTCTTTACAAAATGAATTCTTAAAGATTTTATCTTCTCATGACTTTAGCAGCTCATTGCCAACTAAGCTGAAGGATCTTCCCATCAAGTTTAATGAACTAACTAAAGAGATAAAAGGGTTAAAGACACAAGTTCATGAACTTGAAATTGAACTACCAAAGGAGCTGAAAGAAATTCCCACAAAGCTGGAAGACTTTACAAAGACTGCTACCAGTCTTACATCATTATGTTGCAGAACTAAAGACAGCTTACTTCAGTGGGAAACTATTCCAGAAGAATTTTTCTTTTCTTCTGATTTTCTTCCTTTTCTTTTTTCCCTTCCCCCATCAAAGGTTGAATCACTCAAGCAAAACTGAAGAACGTCTAGAATGTTCTCCTTCCACGTTCTTGCTGAATTTGCACAAAAAGCTCCCAGAAACAAAATGCAAACGTTTTATAGTCTAACACCTCTACAAAAAGCTGGAGATCCAGCAGGACAGTGTGACAATCCGTCAATTTCAGGTCATTATTTTATTCTTGAGTATTAATTATAACTTTCATTTTTATGTTGAGATATGAACTCACGACTAACCGGGAAGAAATTAGGGCTTACACTTGTAATTTAAGTAACGTTTACAAAGAACCGGCGAATCCTGCGTTAAACATCGACGTTTATATCTCCAAAATGTCATAGAAATATTTTTATTACATTCGTTTTTAGTTTTCGTGTCTCGTACTATTTTTACTTTTTACAAAAAACGACTACAAATCGTACATTTTTAAATATCGGACTTTGAAAATACCCGCATTTACAAAATGTGGGACAAGTTTTTAAACTTATCCCACTAATATCACACCCATAGGGGCGGCAAGACCAAAGGGACAAGTGTCCCCTTGGTGATCATTATTACTCATGCATGCTTAACACTTGTCCAAATATCACTTTCACATATATAAAGCCTATTTTTGACCAAAATAACACACAACTCATAATTTCAAACTCAAAATCTGATTTTACTCTCTCCCTCCTCTCCTTTTGACGCCACACAACACCAACATAATCACCAAATCCATAAAATTTTAAAGATCAAATATTAAGCACTCAAGTTAAGATGATTTCCTAGTATAGTTATTGTATTTTGGAGGTGATTAAAAGGGTTTTCAAGAAGGGTTATATACAAGTTGGGGCTGAGATTATAAGGGTTATTATAAAGTCTATTGGGTAAAGAAAATGATGATCTAAAATAATTTGGGTGAAGATCAAAGTTGGAGTAGAAGGGTTATATTGTTTTTTTTGATCAATTGATCATTCTCATCATCTATTTGAGGTAAAACTCTACTTGTTTTCATTATTATTGTATTTATGATTTCCTTATTGTATATTTAAATGTATGATATATGATGATCAATAGGTGAAATTATCCATGCATGCATAGATCTAGATTAAAAATGGCTTAATCAACTATTGAAACTAGCTAGAAATCACTAAAAATTATGGGCTGATGTTAACAGTAAGTTCTGGAATTTTAAGTAAGTTGGATGATGGATTTGATTACACTAGGTTGTAGATAATTGTTTTATGAACAAGTGTCAAATTGGATAATTTCTAGAAAGTGAATATTGAGTGAGATATGGTCAAAATACTAAAACTAGTGGATTCTGACCTTGCTGTACAAATGGTATAAAAAGTCACATTTACATACTGAGTTGGTAAAAAAGTTAAAACTATGAGACCTAGATAAAATCATGTAGGTTCTGAATCAATTGGATGGTTAACCAACTATTTACGGTTTGTAAATGGCGTCAAAAACGGTAAAAGTGAGATTTCAGTCCGAATTTGTAACTTGACCTTTGTGTAGTAAATTGATCATATGTATAAGTATACTTAAATTAAGTATAAAAATGGTTTTGGATCTGTAATTTACACTCAAATATGAAACTAAGGATATAAATATGTCCATCATATAGATATCATTACCCGGTTTAAATTACGGCTTACTTTGTTAACATAAAAGTATATAAAAATTTAAACGACAACCCGACACTATTATTGGAAAGAACTGTTTTTACTACTAAAACCCGAGTTTTGTAGGAACCACACTCATGGGATTTTAAAGGGTTAACATATGAAAATAAGCATATCCCGACTCGAGAACCCGAAAATATTAAATAAGAGTCATAAATATATAAGCCAAAATGAGCCAAAAGCCTATTGGGCCACTAGCCCATTGTACAAAAAGGAACTTAAAGGACTTGACTTCAGTCCAACCCACTAGGTCCTAACTATGCTAGACCTGTCCTTGAGTGATAATATGAACATAATAAGTTAAGGGCTTGCTAAATGGGTCATATTGGGTTTTTTTTGACAAATTTGAGTAGTATATGAGTAAAAATGGCTAATAATAAAACAAGTAAAAATAAAACCCAGAAAACTTTAAAGTTTGAATAATTATATTTTAAGAGCATGAACATCATATAAACTGCATGTAACATATACTTATTTATTTATAGTTTTTTCATTAAATTTTATCGACTAGAAACCTAAGACCCGTTACAATTTGTATAGGTCTCGGTTGATCGACGCGCTTACACCCAAAGTTCTTATCTATCGATATTCTCATCCGACATCACTAAGTGAGTTCATAGCCTCGCATTTTTACACTTTAATTGTTTTATAAACCCGCGAGGGAGATAACATGCTTGTTTTTAAAATAGAACACAAGGGAGATTGTATGCTAGTAACCTTGATTATTATAAGTTAGATTAACTCGCTAGATAAAAGACCCGCTGAAATCATGGAATTGTAATTTGCCAGGACCGGGAAATGGTAGACGCTTATACATGAAATAGTACTATTTGGAGGCTGCCACCTCTAATCCGTGACGACTGGCTATCGTCAAGTGTCGGGAATATGACACAACGGATGCGTTGTATAGAGAATAATATGCACTCATAGCGAGGGTGTATAGTAGGCATACCTTGTTGGGAACCCCAACATAATTAGATGGTAACGTTCAATGTCATGAGACTTATAAATAATCCCCCGATATAACTTTGTTTGGCCACATCGTTATATCCTGATGAATATTGAGAAATGATACTTGTGTTCGGAAATTTTATTCTATGGATTCACTCAACATTATTGTTGACGTTTTAGCATGTTTTATCTCAGGTCCTTGAAGGTAATTCGACGATGGAGAATTTGGTTGTCGCTTATGGAAACCTAAATGTTTTGAAGGCCTATTAAATAAAAGTCATTCGAAGATGATTTGCAAAAATGTTGTATAAATTATGAAACAATTTGGGACCTATGATGTAAACTTTTATTTCGAATGAATGTATTTAAAAACGTCTCTTTTCGAGTCGTTTTCTATGCTTGAGTTGTTATATTATGACGTAGCACCCCAAATGACCCTTCCGCTGAGATATATGAAAATGGGGGTGTTACAGATTGGTATCAAGAGCTTAAGTTATAGAGAACAAAAGATTTTCAAAAAAAATGAACGAAAGGATTTTTGAAATCTTTTAACTATAACTGTGCAAGCGAAATCTCCGAATTACCAATGGACAAGAATGAGAAGGAATTATTTATCGATATATATATATATGGAAAAATATATATGTTATAATATGAAATTTTCATTTATTTGAATATAAATGTTAATTATGTAATTATTTTAATACTAATACGAGATATTTATACGATGCAGATTGTCATGGAGAACCCTAATCATCTTAACGAGCCGAACGAAGCTATTCCCGAAGTGAACCCAGTTGTTTCCTAGCCGAACCAAGTTGCAGATATCCATGATCCCAACGAAATGGTTGACATTCCCGATGATAATGATTTGATTGATTATGACGATGAGGATCCTGAAGAAGACCCGGAAGAAGAACCGGAACCAAATAATGGGCATGGGAATCAGTTTGCCCAACATCCTAACCCACAACAGCCCGGTAATATGAATGGTTGGTTAGAAGAGGATGATGTGAATGAGAATGTTAATAACGAGGATATCGAGGATGAAGATGTTGAGATTGAGGTCGATGACGATGCGGAGTTGATCTTTCCTTATGAGGTGGAGGGTGACCAAACCCCGCCACCTAGAGATGAGTCTTCTGATTCTGAGCCACCTAATGCGGAGTCATCTGATTCTGTATCATCTGATTCTGAGTCATCTGATTCTGAGTCAGAGGACGAGGAGATTGAGGTTGCACCCGAGGTTGATGTTGCACCCGAGGTTGATGTTGCACCCGAGGCTACTGTTGGGACTTCTACCCAAAAGCCTTATGCTATTCGTGACTTTCCGAGAGGCTTATATGAGGTAGGAGAGTCATCTTCTGCTCGTGACTCATCATATGTTGGTGGATTGGCACCTTGGGCTTTGAGACGTGATTTGGAGACGTCCCGTGCACGAGCTAGACTTACGGAGGCTGAGTTGAGTACAAACCAAACTGAGATTGCTCTTCTCAAATCCAAGAATAAAATCGGGGAAAAAGAAAGGGAGTTACTTAATCATGATTTGGAGAATGTCGAGCGTGCTTTGGGTAATGTTCTCGAGAGGGTGTCGGTATTAGAGAGCGGGGAGAATGCCACATTGAAGAAAAGATTAGCTGAGACTGAGACTAAGTTGGCGTGGGCTTGTATGGAGCGTGATATTGCTGAGAGGAGGTTGCATGAGTCCCGAGAGTGGAATAAGAGGTTTTACTTGGATATGGTTCGTATTGGGGCTGTTCCAAATCCGCCATCTGATGATGAGGATACCAAGCGTCCGAGAAAGATATCGAAGAACTCTACTTCTGATGGGACCGAGGGACCTTCCGAGCTACGTGGACCACCTAGTGACTCTTAGTAGATTGTTTATCATTAGTAGTATCTTTTGTAAATCACTAACTAAACTGCGATGTTAGTTAGTAGGACTAGTCTTTTGGAGTTGTATAGCATTAGATGGTGACATGTAATGTATGACAATGCAACTTGTAACTTATTGGTGATTAATGAAATGACTATCTTTTGGTTCTAATTCTATGTCGTGTTGTTGTTACCTTTCTTTTCTTGTTTCTTCTGAATTGTTCCTTTTGCTTAATACAATCATTGAATGAATACTAATCATGATTTGATTTGTGTTGTAAGAGGATCATGCTGCCAAAAGCAATGTCTGAGGCACGTATACGTGAGGTTATTAGGGAACAAGTTGCCGCATCTATGGCTGAATTTATGGCAAATATAAACTGTGGAGCAGGTGGTGGTGAAGCCGGTGGTGTTGGAGCCGGTGGTGCTGGAGCTGGTGATGGTGGAGCCGATGGTGCTGGAGCCGGTGGTGCTGGAGTTGGTGGTGCTGGACCGGCAGCGCCCGAAATCACTGGGTGTACTTACGTAACATTCATGAAGTGTAACCCACAACCTTTTAAAAAACAAAGGGTTTTTCAAAATTAAGGGACAATTTGGACAATTAAGGAGCTCATAAGTGCAAGGCAAGGGTCAAATCAGTCTTTCCAAGGGATTCATTAGCTCAAGCTCAAGTTGAGGCCACATCAATAATGGAGAAAGCACAAATTCATATGGGTTTTTGTGCTAAAACACTCACAAAAGAAGCACAATGACATCCAAAAGGGAATGACACGCTGGCAATCTTCAGGTGTCCACACAATGATCAAACGGCCACAATTGAAGCCCCAATGATTAGAAGATTTGATGGACAGGATTAAGGATTGGAGAGCAAGGAAAGAGAGCCTAGAAGCTTCTCACTCAGCCTATAAATAGGCCTTCACTTCTCTCACACACACACGTAGCCTTAATTTAGTTTTAGCTTAAATTTTTAAGCTTAATGTTGTTTTTAATCTTGTAATTTTCCTTTTAAAGTATTGTAAGCAAGTTTTTTATTAATGAAATTCAGTTGTTCTTAATCTCTCCAAGTTTCTTTTTCATAAGCTCTCTAAATTAGCCAAATTTTCTCAAAAAGCTCTTAATAAGCTCTTTTAGTCTATAAGCTGAAATAGAGCTTAATCAATTCAGAAATAATACTTTCTAAACCTTAAAACAGTTTAACTTACATTTACCATGGAATTTGTTGGATTTGAGCTTATGGAAGGGGGATCTAAAAGGGAAGGATCCCCAAGGACTTATACCCTAGCTTATTAATAAGCTAGGGAGCTTGTAGCTGCCTTAAATGGTCCTCTTGTTTAGCTAGAGGTGCTTTGTAAGTTTTTCTTTAATTTCCTGCTTTAATAATTAGTTTTATAGCTTTCTAAACTTAGATCTGCTTATTTGCTTATTTAATTTGCTTATTAGTGCTTATTTGAGTTTTAACTAGCTTAATAAAACTTATTTGAGTTTAATTTAGCTTAGTAACCTTAGTTATTCATCTGTTTTGCTTTTGATAGTTTAGAACTTTGTTTTTCATAATTTGTCATATAACTCATAAAAAGCCAAAAATATTAGATTAGATTCTTAGATCTTGCATTATAGCTTAATTCAGTAGTGTAATTTTGTTTAAATTAGTTGTTAAAAGCTCCTAGTTATCTGGTTTCATAGCCTTGTTAATTAGTTTTGCAATTTAAAGCTCTTCTAAAATTCTGTCAAGTGTTAAAGGGGTGTTTGGCATAAGCTTGTTTGACCTCCTAAAGTCAAACATTTTTGTGCAAACCTTTTTAGACAGTTTTGAATCCAGTTAAATCCTTATGGGGGGGGGGGGGTGGGGGGGGGGGGGGGGGGGGGGGGAAATGAATTTTCATAAATTAGATTTAAGAATTTAAAGAATTTGAGCTTATATTAAGTTTGACAGCACCAGGGTATTTTTCTTAGAATTTCACTTATGCAAAATTTGATCTAAGCCCTCAAAGGCTTAGACCTTGATTGCAGCTTGTTTATACACTCTATTTGAGTGTGTTTAAGTGCAGGATTTCCCTTAGGAAACCTGCACTCTTGGTATTGCATTTGTGCAAAGTGCACCAGTACTAACTTAAAGTTAGTACTGTCACTTTTAGCCTAGCTTTATGTTTGTATAAGTGTTTCTTACGTTTCTACAGATTCAAGTAGGATTAAGTTTAGCTATAGCTTTTTATAGAATAAGTCTTGTTTTTCATTTCCAAACTTATTTACCTAGTTCATTTTAGCTTAAAAGTCACCAAAAATCTAAAAAGACCAAAAACAGTAGCTAATAGATAATAGCTTTTAAATTTGAGATTCTAGCTTAAAGTAGTAGGATTTATTGCTTAAACTAGTTGCTCTTAAGATGATTGTCAAGTTTTTAAAGGCTCATTTGCTGTCTTTGCTTTTAGAGCATTTTAGCTTATTTTGGTTTTAAGCTTATTTCCTAGATTTCTAAGTTTGCTTGTTTTCTCATCATTTTCAGTAGTTTAAAAGCATTTCTAGGTTAGATCTCTTTTCATTTATAGAATAAGCTCATCTCAAGCTTTCCTAAACTTCTTTTCTTTTTAAATTTGAGTGTAATTTGAGCTTGTTATAAGCTCTTAAGTGAAGTTAAGCCCAAACCCTTACTCACTGTGACAACAGCTTATATAAGCTGTTTTAGAGCTTATAAGTTAGTTTTAGCTTATGTTTCCTTTGTTAAAGTAGCTTATTTTAGTCTCTTTTTTAGTTTCTAGTATTTAGTTTTTCATAAAAGTTAAAAAATAAAAAGTGCAAAAAGTGGGGTTAGCCTGCCTCGAACCCACGACCTCTAGTATGCATACCATGTGTGTTAACCGTTTTGCTACATTAGCTCATCCATTAGTATAACACACAATCAAATACTAGTACACGATTTATTTTCCTTTTTATAAAAAAAGCAGAGCCGTATCATAATAAGCTCAATTTGAGAGCTTATTTTGTTTAGACATTTGTATTTCTTATTTTTCTTGCATTCCTGTTAGTGTTTAAGTATTATCCTGAATTTTTTAGATTTTTCTACCTTTTATCTTATTTTTAATCATTTTTCGAAAGTAAAAATCTTAAAAAATCAATAAAAAATAGAAAAAAGTTTCAGAAAAATACAAAAAAATAGTTTTTAGTTTTATAAAAAATAGCTTTAGGTTTACATCCAGTTAAATCATTTTTATTTTTTAGATCTTAAATTATTTATTCATTTTTGAGGCTTTTATTTTTAAATTTAAAAATAGGAATTTAAAAATTAAAATAGTTAAAAATAGTTTTCTTTGCTTTTATAATATTTTAGACTTTTCTAAGCTTAAAAATCTTTTTTTCAAATTTTTATCACTTATTTTGCTATTTTTTAAGATTTAATTAGATTAAATTAGTTTTTAATATTCATAATCAAGCAACAATAACACACATACATCACAAAACACCATAATGCGAGTTTCTTATTCTTTTAACTTACTAAAATTTTCTTTTGTCCTATATTAGGTTTAGAAATTTAGTTTACTTTTTTAGGGTTAAATTTTAGTTTACTTGCTTAATAGTCGCGTTTTACTTGTTTTTCGTATTTGTTTAATTGTTTAAATTGCTTTTATTTAGTAGATTTAGATTATCACAAATATCACAAATATCTTTGCTTTATTCAAATCAGAATCCAAGCTTAAACGAGGTTTCAATTTCACTAGTCGTTGGGGAAACGACCCGGGTGATCATACTTATCCGGTAACATACGTATATTATATATTTTATATATTATTTTTGTAAGTCTTGACTTTTTACCTTGGTTAAAGGTGAATAGTTAGAATTTACCTAAGTAGTATTATTATTATATATTTTATAGGTACGTAAAACTGCTTATCATTGCTACATATGGTCTTATCACGATATATGTCTGAACCGGGTGTAGGGTGGCCACTAAATTACTGTTCTTATATGTTGTAAACTTGTTTAATGGCCTTCTAACATGTGAATGTGCTCTATTAAAAACATTTGATGATGGCCTTACACAGTTTAATGTTGGTCTTGGGTAAGCATTATTAATTGCTCTGGCAGTATTAACTGCTGCTCTTGAAGTGTTTTGCTTAGCAGTATTAAGTATTTTAAGGCCAGATTTCATTAAGACTGCTCTTGGAACAAACTTTCCTTTAGAATGAGGGTGAGTCAATCTTTGAGAATTTTGGTGATTCACCCTTCTAGCATTGTTCCACACAGGTTTTTCTGCCATTTTCTTTTCATTAAAATCATAATTTTTTGATTAAATGGTTAAAACTGCCACACACATAGCAAGCTTTATTTTTGTGGAGTTCTAAATAACTCTTTAGATCGTTTAAGCTCAGTTTGTTTAGAACTATATCTAGGATTAACAATAACATTGAACATAACATATATATAGCGGAATTAACATAAGAACAATGATATTGTAACAAGGTTTCTTCATTATCAAACACTTCAAGCCCCAATTATATTTGATCAGAATATAACGGTTACAACTAATCTGTAACAGGATCAAGTTACCTTGACCTTAAGGCTACACCACCACTATAGACATCTACATCTCTTTGAATACACACACACGTTTTTCTTTTTCTGTGTACACTAAACTACACGCCTATGAATCTCTTTATATAGATAGATATCAAGGCTTACAAAGGAAGATAAACATTAGACAAATAAATCTTTTAATCATTTAGGAATATCTTCTATGATTTAAGTTCATTTAGATACTAAACCTTTTTTGGATACTGGGGGACTCATCTCCACCCTCCATCTTTATATGATCCAACGAATGATATTAATTTCTCAATGGGCACTTCAAGGGCTATTTTGTCCAATATTAAAAGCAATTGTTTTAGTAACCGTCTCTTTTAATCACACACATAGTGTTGTATCGACTACGATTATATTATCAAAACACAACAACATCGATTGATTATTATCACAAACAAACCTAAAAATCGATTTGATTATCGTCTTCCTTCAATCGATCATCTTCTTCTTCAATGGATCTTATCCTTCTTTAATTCGTTTAACATCGGGTTTAGATTCAACTGCTCGTTTATATTTATTTTTTTTAGATTTTTTTTGCGAATTAGCTTATGTTATTATTATTATCTGAAAAATAAGCTAGCTTATTAGCTTATTTTGATTTATTATCAGGTTTTATGGATCCGAGTCATTCAAGTGCGTTATGTAGTTTTAACACCCCCAAATTTACATCGCAGCGGAACCAACTGTTTGGGTGTTAAGTCATAGCACAACAACATAAGAATATAAAGAACGACTCAAAAGAGACGTTTAAAACATAACATTGTCCCATTCATGAAAGATCAGAGTCTAAAGTTGGTCCACAAGATTGTCACCATACCACATCATACAAAGTTTTAAAACATAAACACAAGTGTTTTTTGATGAACATGGAACCAAACAAGTTTTAATACAAAACATTTAACGATAAATCCGTCTGCCACTCCAAGCCATCAACCTTAGAGATGATTACTGAGATTAAAACATGCTAAAAAGTCAAAGAAATCGTTGAGTGAATATCATAGAGTTTTTGGTAAATAAAAAGTAGTGAACACAAGTATTTTTAATCACGAAAACTTGTGGATCAAACAAGTTTAATCACTAATGCATTAAGGCTCATGCACCGAAAGCCTTAACCAACATATTATAAAAATTTGTAATCACCATGCCCCCACAACTAAGGTTATATTTGCATTATAATAAGAAAATTCTCAATACAAAAAATGTCCTTTAGGGGTGATCGATCCTATGGATGTAACAACCCAGACAGGGCAGTCACGGCCCAATAGATCTATTTAATGTACTAGCGCTCACCCATCATAGGCAATTAACAGTGCATGAAATTAAGGGGCCTTTCTGCAATAGGTACTTATGCAATTAGTTCACAATCGGGTCCAGCAACCATAAATCACTTGTGTTCAATTTATAAAATAGCATGTAACTCCTAGCGGGGTTTATGAAAACATTTATAAGTAGAAGGCGAGGTATAAACTCACCGAGATATCAAAGAGATCTTGAAGTATAAAAAGTCTTTAACACAAGATAAAATTCACTTAACGCACCACCTAAAATACGCTGGTCGCGGTCCTAGTATAATATACAAGTAAAAATAATACGTAAAGAAAAAGTTTGACGAATATAGGATATGTTCCCAAAGATCATGCGCAAACATGCCTGATTGACTTAACTAAAGTATTTTGCCTCCAAAATTGGACATATTGACCTAGTTATTATATGTAATTAAACATCTACCAAAATTTCGCGTCTAATTCCAATTTTAGGTATGTAATCACACATTTGCCATTTTTAGTCAAGTCGTAAACAGTCGCAATTCTGGGATTAGCTCATGTTTTAGGGCCAGTATCTACCAACTATAATAGTATGAAATCAAGTTTTCACCCTGGAAAGCCCTTGAAGTCTAAGTTTTCTAAAACATTAATCCAATCATCATATCACTTAACAATCCAGGGAAATAGTTTTATTACTAAACCATAAGTCAAAACAGAAAGTTGACTGAAATTTCTTACTTTTGCCATTTTATCATAACTCTAAATCTAGGATAGCATGGATGTCTGGGGCCAAGTGTATAGCTTACCCTATGATGTCTAGTATTGACCCATGCTTTAAAATCCAAACATTTTTTAATCATTCACCTGGTGGTTAATACGGTTTTCGAAAAAGGACCAAAGTCCGAACTGCCCATTTTAGTATTCTGGCCATATCTCACTCAATAATATTAATTGAGTTTGACCATTCCAACTATCACATCAGCCAAGACAATATCTATCCACCCATAACTTTTTTTTTAAAGGACCCTAATGTCAAACATTTTGAGAAAACAACACGTTTTGCTACTGTTCCAAAACAGCCTCTATAAAATCCAACCAAACCTATTTCTAACTTATTTAAAACACAATCAACACTTATGCAAAGCCACAACACATATCCTAAACATATCCCATACTCATCAATGTATATTTTTATAGCAAGTAATAATATTGAAATAGTCTCATAAGAAAATATAGGAAGAGTAAGAAAGATGGCTCACTACAATGATCACCCAAAATAGTTATTAACAACTAATTTTCCTAGCCACCAAGCTTCACTAGGACATCATTTCTTTAACATGCATGACCATCTTCATATTATTCTTCTAACTCAGCTCCAAAGCCTACAAATGATAGGTTTTATGGTATGAAAATGGAGCTTTGAATGTGAGGAATCAAATGGTGTACATATAACAAGAGATTGTAGTAGAAATTTTGGTATGAATTGAGGGTTTTGTTGGTAAGGTGTACGGCAAGAACAAGGGAAGCAAAGGGTGTGTGTGAAATTTTTTTCTTAACTATGAGAAAAATGGGTCAATGATGGTTTATATATATTTTGACCATGCATGATACAAAGAAATAAGAAGACAAGTGTCTTGCCCCATTTCTCTCATCATGCCACACCACATATGAGGTGGTGTGATGAGTTTTTGTGTTTAAATTTTTATAAACTTTGATGTTTAGTGTATAATTTTTAAGATAGGTAGGTAGTTTTGAGGCTAACGGGTATCAACGTAAAATAAAACGAGAGTTAAGGCGAAACCACGAGGTAAAAACGAATATGATAAAAATAATTTTACATTAAACGGGATACTTTTCTGAAAAGTTTAATTTACGTACGGTTCGAGACGAATAATTGTTTTAAGCATAGCTCGCAATTAATTAAAATGACGATTTCAATAAAATGCCTAAATGTAAAAAAAAGTAACTCAATAAAATTTATAAATAAATTATGAGATTAGAAATAGTAGTGACCTTAAATACGGGGGTTTACATTCTCCCCTCCTTACGGGAGCGACGTCCCGGCGCTCGATTATGGCCACGTCCTCGCTTCCTGCTCTGAAATAGATGCGGATACCTCCTCCTGAAAAAGTCTTCTCTTTCCCATGTAAATTCTGGACCTCTCCGTGAGTTCCAACGAACCTTAACAATAGGAATTCTGCTCTGCTTCAATTATTTATAATATGTTGGTTAAGGCTTCGGTGGCATGAGCTTAATGCATTAGTGATTAAACTTGTTTGATCCACAAGTTTTCGATGATTAAAAATACTTGTGTTCACTTTTTATTTACAAAAACTCTATGGATTCACTCAACGTTTTCGTTGACTTTTTAGCATGTTTTATCTCAGGTAATCAAGGTTGATGGCTTGGAGTGGCAGACGGAGTTAGCGTGAAATGTTTTGATTAAAACTTGTTTTGGTTCCATTCATCAAAAACACTTTGTGTTATGATTTTAAAACTTTGTTATGATGTTGTATGGTGACGATCTTGTGGAATAGTTTTCGACTCTGATCTTTCAAGAATGGGACAATGTTATGTTTTAAACGTCTCTTTTGAGTCGTTCTTTATATTCTTATGTTGTTGTGCTATGACTTAACACCCAAACTGTTGGTTCCGCTACGTAGTAAAAATTGGGGGTGTTAAATTTTTTGAAAGGTTAATATCTAAATGAATGTACAAGCTACTAAAGCATATGTACAAACAATATAACATCTCATTTGAAATATAAAATCTCTCCAAGTCAAGGTACAAGTCTTTAAAAGTTTAATGTATACCTCTTGAATTGACTTAAGCACCCTCTAATTTTGAATATAACTTCTCTTTGTGCTTCTTCCATAGATGACGTGTCTCCTCTTGAGTGTGAGCTTAAGTGAGTAATGATATGACTGATTTGACCCTTCC
>BQNB010116026.1:0-14286 GCA_026074375.1 Tanacetum coccineum
TCAGTACTAACTTGAACTAACAGACTTAACTTTAATACTAACAGTATTAAGTCTGTTTACAATATTTTCCTAACATTTTCTATTTATAGGCTCTAAAAACTAATCGATATTGCGTATTGAAAGGGTTCAATACGGTGTATTGGGGTAACTTAGCATGGGCTCCGTGATTATAATATTCTATAATATTTACTAACCATCCTTGAATACGGCTCATGAAGTGTTCTGGATATGACGTATTAGATATTTTCGTCACGGATGCTTCTTGTGAAGTTAAGGCACGGATACGTCGTATTGCATGTAACAAATACGACGTATTAATAGTAAAACCAGTCTTGTTCTTGATGTTGACTGATGACATCAAATAACATCTAAATTATAGCATCATATATCCTAGCTATACTGCCTTTTTTGTATAATTATTGCATGACTTGGTACTTAATTACTTATATTTGTTATTTGCAGTATATATGGAGTAATTGGTGAAGTTTAGCTAAAAGGCACACATTTTGGAGCTTAAACTAAGAAATATTAAAGTCTATTGATATGACATCCTATGCGCTATATCTAGCAAGGAAGATCTGGTGTATTTGTGCCTGCACTTCATAAGCTACCACAAAGATTTGAAGATATATACGCCGTATCCAGGAAGTCCCCTAGGCCGTATCGAAGATTAAGTATGGAATATTCTGGAATATTATAATTATGGTCCCTTCTCCAAGAAACCCTAATACGCCATATTTAGCTCATTCAATACGGTGTATCAACCTTTTTCCAGACCCTATATATACAATTCCTAAATACGAGTTTTCGAGGAGTTCGAGAGTTGTTACGAATTTTCAACCACCAAGTTTGATTTTAAGAAGGGAAGAGAAGCCAAGAAGGTCTTGAAACATGCTTCAATTCATAGGAAGTAAATTCTTATGCTCCAAATACGCGTTCGGTTTTGGTATCATTTGTTAACTCGGTTAGGTTACCTTAATCGTTCGTCTATGATATTTGTATTCGTTATAATGGTTATCGGCTAATACCTTTAGGTATTAGCCATGTTTATGATAATATAATGTTTGGTTTGTTTATGTCGATTGCATGGTTATTCGTTGGTTGTTGATTATGTTTATCGATTTATACTTATTTATGTGCTTAAGTATGCGACCTATCATTCAACTGGATGTAGAAATACAAAATATAGAGTTAACTAGATGTCGGGATAGCTCTCCATATCGCAATTTATATATCTATAATCATAGGATTACAAATATTGACATGTCTTTGCCTTTGGTTTAGTGAACAAGTTAGACTAGTAGGTGACATAGGATTAACAAATAATGTTCTCATTCCGTAATAAAGATCTGGACAACAGACTACTAGTATATAAAGAGCCGTTAAGAAGTAAGTTAGTAAAGTCTCATTGATCTAGGGTTCGATAAGATCACCATTATTGTTCTCCTAAGATAGATTAAAATCAGCATAGATTGCTTTATGCCGATTCATTTAATTCTGATAGAATTAAAGTGTCTAAGTTTTAGGAAGAAGTACCGCCTAAATCTAGGAATGATATATCCATTCGAGATAAGACAATCATTGCACGAATAAACAAACCTGAATTTTAATTTGATTATTCATGGTTAGTATGTTTTCCTACAATAGGCTTGACCGCTTCTCCATCTTCTGATTACCAACTTATATGTGCTAATTATTCTAAATAGCTTAAGAATCTCCAAAACCTCGTGCCAGTCTCTTAGGATGAAAACCCCCCTTCGTGTTAGATTTAGGATTAACTTAGGTTTAATATAGAATAGAATAACTTAGAACTAACTTAGATAACTAAAATACTGGTAGACTTAGGAATTAACGCTCTCGCTCTTAGTGATCGACGCCCTACTTAACAACGAACCTATAATTAATCGGGTACACTGCATGTTAGTGTTTGTTAATAGGTAATTTGGAAAAATATAAATTATATAACTTGATAACAAACATTACCTATACTAAATGACACATCATTGAACAAAGTATTATATACGGTGTATCATTGAGTGTGGATACGATGTATTCTTCAAAGTCAGGCGATGGTCTTGAATTCGTCAAAGTCTTGGGATACAGCGTATTCTTCTAGAATGCGAATTGGTTGTCAGAATCAGTAGACTTTCTTGAGCTCTTCATTTATGCTCTAAAACAAGTGATTTTCACTAACTTTCACCAAATGCTAGATAATTACTGTAATTAATAGAAATAAGCAATTAAGTATCAATTCTTATATAAAATAATGTAAAACGAGCAATATAGCTAGGATAAATTATGCTATAAAATAGACGTTATTTGATGTCATCATCTAACCATGCCTGTTTAGTAGAAAATAATACTTTTTGCCCTGCATTGGTCACCCACAAAACTCTATCATCTTTATCATTATTTATATTTAGCACAAATATGTTTTGAAGATTAGGAAATCTAATCATTTCAGCATGTGTGATATTAATTAAAAATCTTGCATCATATATACTTCTTTGTGTGATAAAGTTTCCAATAGGCCCATAAGAATTTCGTTTATCATGCCACATAGAGATTGTGTTGCCCTTACCAATCTCATACACTACATGCTCCTTGACTTTGTCTCTAATGAACATCATTTTCTTCCAACCCCAACTGTCATTAGAGTCAACTTGAGCATTCACCTATTTAGCCCATAAAGAATTGTTATTCTCTAAAATCTTCTAAAACTATCTTACGAGCAATATTTCATTCCATTTCTTAAGAGGTTTGATTCCCAAACCACCTTGTTCTTTAGGCCTATAAACCACTTTCCAATCAACCTTGGCTTTTCCTTTAACAGATTCACCAGCATTCTATAAAAAACTTTAGAATAGCTTGTCAAGATCATTAACTACAAAGCTTAGAAGGAGATACATAGAGGCCTAATACAATTGTATAGATGATAATATTAAAGCTATTAACTGTATTCTTCTAGCATAAGATAATGCCTTATTTCTCTAACAATTAATCCTGTTTTTATCTTTTCAATTTGAATCTTGCAGTACTACACACTTAATCACTTAGCAAGTAAAGGAACTCTAATATATCTAATAGGATGCTTTCCATACTTAAATGGAAATATTTACATAAGCTCTTGCTTATCTTTTTTCCTTAATAATTCCAAAGAACATAACACGTTTGCCTAAATTAGAGGATAATCCAGACATTTGACTAAATTCCTCAAGAGATTTATTAATTACCATTAAAGACTCTTTGTTTCCTTTACATAACACCAACAGATCATTAGCAAAGCATATGTGAGACAATTTAAGTTCTTTACATCCAAAATGATATCCAAAATCATCACTTTCATCAATATTCTTCATCATGATTAAGTTTAACACTTCCATTACCAAGGTAAAAATATATGGAGATATAAGGTACCATTGTCTAAGGCCTCTCCCCCTTTGAAATATCCATGAATACCACCATTCAGGCAAATCGGAAAATTTAAAGAAGTTACACACTTCATGCTCCATCTAAGGATGATATAATGAAATCCAAATTTACCCACTATCTTTTCTAAAAAACTCCAACTAATAGTGTGATAACCGGTAACTTTTCTTGGATCTTGGTATTTTAAAAATACTACGTTTACGTAAACTTTGCTCTTTGATCTTGTTGATTCTTTTGAGAAAACTAGAAAGTTGACCTTTGTTGACTTCTCTTGTGTAAAACAATTACGAGTAATCATCCATCGAGTATCATGTTAGTAAATCTATGAATATTTTAAGTCCGAGCTTTCGTTATCTAAATGCCCGTGTTATCATTTTATTTATTCCCGGGAAGATTTCCCGCGTTCAGCGAAAAACATCACGCAACGCATACCGACACGACAATAAACTAAAGTATATCTAGTTATATTGGAGTGAACTTATTAAACTTATTTTAAATAATTTATTTGATGATTCTTATTAACGGTTGTCTTAAAATGTAAATCTTTGAGCTACGTCTAAAAACTAGTCTAAAAATGGAAAACTATGCGGGTTTAACAATCTAATAAATAAATGACTAAAAATCTACTCTTGGTTGATCTTAAGGCATCTTAACACGTTTTAGTATCTTATGAGTCGTATCGTGAGCATTCAGTTTTGGTTGTCGTTTAAACTAGTCTCGATTTTAATTCTCGACACAAGACAAAATGCATGGGATACCCTTCCCACACTCCTAGTACTCATGGTCCCAAAGGAGGGGACAAAAAAATGTTAGTGATTCCTTACATGGTGGCCCATTCTCCTTGTCTTATATCTAACCATAAAACACACACACCATATGCATGATTTCAAAATCAAAATAACAAACTTTTTCTCCCTTCTTTCTCTTTGTATTTGGACGCACCACAAAGAAGCAAGAACATCACCATTTTTCAAGTTTTATCAAGATCAAAGGGTCAAGAAACATTCTATGGTTGATTTCTAATAGTCTTGTGTAATCAAAAACAACATTCGGGTTATTTTCTCGTGTCTAGCCTCCAACCAAAACCCATTTTTTAAGTTGTATAAATCTTTAAATAGTTGTACTTTATGGTTATTATGATGATCTTAAGCTAGTTATACAATGCGTTTGCTAAAAAAACAAGGACTAAAATCAAAACAAGAACAAAAAGGGTGCGTTTGGTTTTGACGTGAGCAAAAAGAAAGAAACAAGGGTTGGTCGTCTTAATATCATGGTTGTGGCGGTAAAATATCTTGTGTTGTCTAGAGCTTACTAGTGCTTATTTGGAGGTCTAGCTTAAAAATAAGCTTAGTTAGGGCTTATACTGGTTTTAGGCTTGTTTTGTAGTCTCGGCCCAACTGAGAGTCAAGATGGAGAGCCATAGGCTCGGCCCATGACTCATTCGGCATATTTTGATACCCTTGTGGCTCACTTGTATAGTTTATCTTATATTCTGGCTTATTTTCTAGCTTACTTTGTTTTTGGGCTTATTTAGAAATACTTATTTTGTGGTTTTGAGCTTTTGTAAGTTTTGGCCCAATAAGGAGAAGGAAAAGAGATCTAGGGCTCGACCCACTTTGGTTTTTCGTTGGCTTATTGTGAGCTTATTACAGCTTATTTGCTTATCTTGAGCTTATTTGGTCTCAGCTTATTCCTTTGAACTATATTTTAGCTTTTGGCAACTTATCTAAGCGAACTAAAGAGAACTTATTTTATGATTAAGTATTAGAGATCTATTTTGGACCTATTTGGAAACTTTAAAATATACTAGTGGACTTATTAGGTCAAAAAGCCCAATAAGGTATCTATTCCATACTTGTCAAAATTATCGGGCTAACTAAGAAACTTTAACGGGCCGTAAGGCCCAATGATATAATGGAACTAGAACGATACTTAGATTTCGGGCTAACTATTGAATTTGCTAATCGGCTTGTACTCGAGTAAACTACAACGGGTTGGATCATTAATGAAAATATTGTTTTAACGGGTCGTCGTGAGAAATATAAACTTAGGGTGTTTTGTTGAGAAATTACTGAAAATGGAAAATGATTTAAATAAAGGTTTGGAGCCTTGGGGAAACTTTTACAAACGAACGGGTCACGTCAAAATTTTGTAAAACATGTCACACTTAGAAAATATCTTGGAAAAAGTCTATTTTCGTGTTTATCCGAAAATAGGACAAATTTTAGATTTTATTAATTGTTAAGGGTCAAGGTTGAAACAAATGAAACTTAAACATTATAAATAGGCTAGGTTTCATACTTACCTCTTTTAGCTCGATAAGAAGATGAATTAATATAATATTATTATTTTATTATAAATTACCCTTATTGACATTATCATTGTGGAACTATTTATCCTTTTATTTCTGATCCTTAGATTCTTAATCATTTCTCATTGAATTTTCCTTGGATCTTTTTGAACATTCTACTGCATCATAGCTTATTGACTCTACTCTCGATTCTTTATGTATTAATATCGCACTAGCCATCGAGTCATCTTACCTAGTTACCACATAACCATGATACAAAACTTTGATAAAAGGAAATGAGAACTTTTTCGTAAACTGTAATGCAAAAGTTTATACAACAAGACAGTTTTGTACAACAAAATACTAAGGTGAACTTAATAAATAGGTCATGGCCGGGTACCGTTGTGCTTTGTGTAAAGGTTATCTTGTTCAGCTACTATCATCTTTTGAGGTGAGTTCTCGTAGCCCCATTTTTGACTCTTTTTCGTCGGGGGAAAATGATACTCAAAACTGTTTTGAACTTGTTTTCTTACTATACAAAACTTTTGTATTTTTGGACAATGCTATGTGCCTATGACTACTATGTGAATGACATGAAATTGGTAGAACTTGTATGTAGATCATATGTGGTATTGTGAGGTATCTTGTGATCTTGTGATCTTGTGAACTTGCGAACTTGTGATCTTTCACCCTATGTTTAGCTCCAGCTGGTAGGCTTTAGGTGCGTATGAACTTATAGTTGTGAACTTTATGTACATTGGTATCTACATTGTTGTGGATAATTTAAAGCAGGGAGTTGTTATGTTAGTATCATTTCGTTATGTATCTATGGATCTAAGAGTAGTATGGAATCGTTACGTTGGTATATATATTAGTGGTGCATCTATGGATCTTCGATAGCATGTGTTGCTACGTTGGTATCTTAGCTATTGCATGTATTCACTGTCATATTGCGCATATGTCCGCCCTTTTGAAACCATGGCACACCAACTTTATGTTGACCTTTTCAAATATCATTTTCAGGTGCGTTTCATCAAAGGTAAATTTGAAGTATTGGAAATCAATGACTTATACTCGCGGGGGTTTATCTAGAGACTTGGGCTTTGCAAATCAAGGATGAGACTTTGGGGAACTATTGTAAATCTAAATCTTTGTAAATTTTATATGGTGTGATCTTGTATCTTAAGCTATGTAAATCATTATGTCGCACTTCTGTGTTTTCGCTTTAGCAGGGTATGACATATTGCTATCCAGAGCCAAGGTTATAGAGAATGCCCATTTTTCTAAAATAAAAACGTAACTATAACCAAACTAAAGTTTTTGTAAAAACCTTAAACATGACGGAAGTTGATTAGCCCAACCATTTTGGAGTAGTTCCTAAATTATGCATAGCCTGATCAACTATGCCTAATTCATAAAGGACCATGAAATGATGCGGTAACCTCCCTAAGTTATGTTGAAGGGGGAAGTATGGGATACTAAGACCGCCTGAAAATGATTTGACCTTGAACGTATATACTGCAGAGTATGTACCTTCACCTTGTGCTATTACATGAAATTACTTGTGAGCGTTGAGATCTAGATTATCATTGTTTGCCATGCTGCCTTAATTGTAATGCATGTGCCCTGAGATGCTCGTTTTGTTATCTGATCTTGCTAGTACTTATATGTCGTTCGTATCTTCTCGGTATATCTATTATATATACATAAGTGATATATATTTTATATATTTATATAAGTTTTTCAACTTTATATATATATATACTATATATATATATATATTATATATATATATATATATATGTATACACGGTTGTGAACACCTAATTTCAAACATTATGTTGGATACTATATGTAAGCAGAGTTATGCTGATAATTTGAGTAACGTTATTTTATAAGAGAACTTATACCCTTACCGTGTTATCACAAGTCATGTCTACCCCAGCTCACATTGATCCAGAGACTATCTCACAGACCGACAGAGCTCAAAGCTCCCGAGTGCCTATCCCATTACCTGATGACCCTTATATGACAGTTAGGCAAGCTTACTTTGCTACCATTATGGACTCTGAGTCTGAACCTTTTGAGGATTCTAGGGAGTCAGAGATTCCCCAGCCACTACCTAGTGCATCATCACCCGTTTCACCATCAGATAACCCTTACTTGATAGTTAGACAGGCTTATACACTTGCCGTTATGGACACTGAGTCTGAGCCAGAGGAGGCTCCCTCAGAGACAGAGGAGTTTCAGCCACTAGCCGCTAGGACAACACCACCATCATTAGACTATACCCCTACTTCATCTAACCTTACACCAATTTCACCCCTCACTGACGAGGAGTTAGAGACTTCTGAGCCATCGGATACTAGGTTCACCTCATCACACTCCACATCTTCATCAAACTCCACCACACCATTATCCCCTGATCACCCACTTACTCAGACATCACTGCCCCGACCGGAGTCTCATACTACCGCAGTATCACACGTATGGCCGTGCATAATCAGCCAACCTTATCCTTGGGCATGTCAGCCCGAGTAGCAAAGGCATATGCGGATGAGCCTTTGGGTCTTGGTTATGAGGCGTTGAGATGTCGTGGGTTGGCATTAGGAGAGGACTCGGTGCCTAGTACATTTGAGGTAGGTCAGAGTTCTAGGTTGGTGTCAGACCAGCAGATGGCAGACGGGACTCCCACACCTAGGATACCTGCACATACCACACAGATTGACCCCGTGGACAGTATTATTTTATCTAGACATCAAGATTGACCCTTGATCCTGTGCACCAGTTCAGACCCCAACATCACCTGAGTGGTCACCCGGTTCCTTACCAGTTTCACCATCATCCCCAGCAGGTCCTACCCCAATAGCTTCACCAGCGACTACCTCATCAGTCACGATTACAGTAGATGAGGATGAGTTCTTAGAGGTAGGAGTGTAGCTTGAGCTTTACAGGAGCATACTCCATGATCATACCCAACGTTTAGAAGCACTACCACCTGCATTGTTTAAGGGTTATGATAGGGTTCTTAGAGAGTTGTATACCAAGTCGAGGGTGGTTAGGGATGAGATCTTTTCTCAGTGCTACATGCTTAGGAGCCTGGAGCAGGAGCAGGAGAGGGCTACAATGACTTTTAGTGCTTTATGGAGACCAGTATTGGCCTTGGAGTCATGGGCAGGACATGTTGATACCCGTAGGGCAAAGATGTGGCAGGCCAGGTATGATGATCATAGGTTGATTCATGATTTATTGGTACAGAACACCATGATGCAACGCGAGCTTCAGTAGACCATATAGGATTGGTTAGGACTCTTGTACATCACTAAACTGAGTAGCTTCGATTAGTGCTATATCTAAATCGGATAGTTTTGATTAGTAATTGATATGAGCTAGTTATCATAGGTCGGTAGTCGACTCTTTTTGAAGTCATAGTTATCATAGTAGTAGGAGAATCTTGTACGAAACTTGCGAAATGGATGGCAGTATGTCATAGTTATTGTAGTAGTAGGAGTATCTTGTATGAAACTTGCAAATATATGGATGCTAGTATGTTTTCTTATATAAGACTCAATACATTTGGTACTTATGAGAATCATTATCTATACATATCTACAACATGACTCATCACTCACATCTAGTAGGGTTGTCATTCTTAGTGGGACTTCATGCACATTTTCATCTCATTTCTTCTTATGTGGAACTTGGAAGGTATTCAAGTCGCCATATCATACCCATACTATGGAAAACTAATAAATAGGTGAAGCATTGTAATATCACGAGGAAACTTGATCATATTTGTAGTAAGTCGATTCGAAAAGTGACCTTTTGCAAAGTAGCCCGATTCTAAACGACACCATAACCTTTCTAGTACGTTGAAATTTGACTTACCAAAGCAAGTAAAATCTACTTGAAGGAGTCTAGACATGTTCTGATAAGCAAACCTTTGACGAATCTTGAAAGAACTAAGCTAAGGTGGTATGTGATGGACACATATCTCTTATAGAACTAACCGCTTAAATTAGACAACCGAGGAACTAGATACTACCAAACATCTTAGAGCATTATATTAATACGTCGCAGACTGCATCACATCCGGACACCCGACCGAGACCTTGTAAAGCGAAACCTTAAGAAGGACTATCGAACTGTGGAGACAGTAGAGAAACCTATCGCATAGATTGACCATGATCTATTAATACTATAGGAAGCTTAGGAGTTGAACTTTACGAACTAAGTCTCTAGAGGAATCAATAGAGACCTCACTCGAGAGACTGAACTAATCAAGGAGATTAGTACGTTTTGTTAAGGACTTGAACTTTTCGTCAACAATAAACCTGATGACTTGAACTAAATTTCTAGGCGAAATTCCTTAAAAGGGGTTAGACTGTGATAAACGGTAACTTTTCTTGGATCTTGGTATTTTAAAAATACTATGTTTACGTAAACTTCGCTCTTCGATCTTGTTGATTCTTTTGAGAAAACTAGAAAGTTGACTTTTGTTGATTTCTCTTGCGCAAAACGATTACGGGTAATCGTCTATAATCTTTTGAGTTCGAGCTTTCGTTATCTAAATGCATGTGTTATCATTTTATACTTTCCCGGGAAGATTTCCTATGTTCAGCGAAAAATGTCACGCAGCGCGTACCGGCATGACAGTAAACTAAAGTATATCTACTTATCTTAGAGTGAACTTACTAAACTTATTTTAAATAAGTTATTTCATGACTCTTTGATATGTGAGAAATCACATATCCTTTTTGTATCAAAACAAACCCTAAAAATATAAAAATGTGCATAATTATGCTTGTATATGTGTATTTTGTCTTTTATGAATGTGTAGGTACGGATATTGCAAATATCATAAGAAAATAGCCAAAACCGGGAAAAAACAAACACGAGATGGAACGAGTACACAAGAGACGGGAAAGTATCAATAATGGTCAACAAAAGTCAACCATGGTCAACAATGGTCAACCCACAAGATGACAAAACCTTCAAAATACCAAAAGAACCCTTAATGTTAAACCATTTTCACTTTAAGTCCCTAAATTAATAACACCATTAGTCCTTTGTTACTTGAGGACTAACGGTCGTTAAGTTCCAAGTTGATTAACCTTTAACCTTTTACCCGGCCCAAAACTATAACCCATAGCCCGTTACCAAGAGCCCAAGTCAACCCCATTTATACTTACACAAACTCAAATGAAATAAGAATTTGGGGGGCAGGAAAAATAGTTTTTACTGTTCATCGTCTCCCCTAATTCACCCTTAAAAAATTAACTGAATTAAAATGCAATTAATTCCTCCCTTTACTCGATCGACGTGGCAACTAAGATGCTAGTACTATGCTCCAGCTCATCAAGGGAAAACATCATCAGAAAGCAATGATTAGGTGGCTCTGACAACTAGGATGGCACGTGTACTCCAAAGAAACACATCTAAATAGGAAAATTACACTAAAAGGAGTGTAAAAGAAGCACAATCAATTCCCAATGATTGGATTGCCACGCTGGCAATCCATGTGATCTCTTTTCATCCTACGACTACAATTCAAGATCAAAATTTAGTTAGAAACAAAGGGCCAGGATTAAAGCTACTAGAGGAGCGTGTATCAGCCTAGAAACTTCCTTCTTGCCCTATAAAAGAAGCCCAGTCCTCACTCACAACATCTAGTTTTTAGCAAGTAGTTTTTAATCTAGCTTATTAAATATAATTTTCTTTTCAAGTCGTTTTAGCTTATTGTTTTCTACTTAATGTAATTTTCCTTTTCCTTAAGCTTGTAATCAGTTCATTTTAGCAACAAAAGTTTACTTTCCATTCTGTTCAATTGTTACTTAATGCTTTACTTTAATTCAAACTGTTTTGATTAAGCTCTTTTTTGCTCAAATAAACTCAATAAGCTTTCAAATTCACTCATAAGCTTGCTATACTCTTACGTAAGCTCACAAAAGCTTAACTGAGCTTAATATTACTCAAAATCACTCTCCAAAATTACCTCAGCTTTTATGGATGATAAGCTAACAATGGATGAGCTTATAAACCCCACTAGCTTATCCATGATAAGCTAGAACTTTGTAAAGTAGCTCCTCGAGCATTATAATAGCCTTGTTTGTGCAAAGGCTTATGTAAGTTCTATTTTCCCTTTTATAGCTTTAAAATTGCAAATTAGCTTAATCCTACTTATTGTTTGCTTATTGTTGTTTAGTTTTGCTTAATTGTGCTTATTATAGTTGTTAGATGCTATTTGTGTTTAATTGTTAGCTTAATTCATAGTTTGCAAGTTATAGTTATAAAACAGTTAAAAATTCCAAAAATATTAGCATAGTTAAGTAGCTTATTGTTCTGGCTTATTAGAATATTAAAAGTTGTTCACTAGGTCTGTTCATAGCTTGTCATTGTCTGGTATTTGTAATTTGTACCTTAATTCTCAAGTTTATAAGCTTAAAATGGCTTTGATCAAATTAAAGGGGTGTTTGGATAAAGGCAATACTAACTAAAGTTAGTACTGTCCAAATCCTTTTGGTTCTTTAGTTTGTTTTGAAACCTCATTTTGAAGTTTAAAAAGCTAGGATTTAAGGACTTTGTAGGTTAAAATAAGTTTTGATCTAATTAAAATATAGGATGTTAGATCTGTGGTTATATGTTTAGCTTATTAAGGTCTTTTAACTTAAGTTAGTTTCTAGTTGTGTTAATTGCTTCCATTGCTCTTAATTTGGTGTTAAAAAGTTGTAGGAATTAAGTTTTTAGCTCTGCATAGTTTGGTTTTAAATTTTTAGTCATTTAAGTGTCAAATGCATCAGCAGCATAAAAGGCTTTATAGCCATTTTCTAGCTTAAAATTCAGATAGTTAATGTAGGAGATAGGGCTTAAAATTTGGAGCACAAGTAGATTTTAGACCAATCTAGTTATATTAGGGCTTATTTTAGCTTAAAAAGCTTATTTGTGTATCTGTTTTTGATCTGCAAATCTATCCTTTGTCTTTTCATATATAAAAAATAAGATCAACACATACTGACTTCAATCAGTATGTACTGGCTTTTTTAATTGGCTTATTCTTAGCTTATTTGATTTTCAAAATAGTTTTTGATTAGTGTTTTAGATAAGCTTTCTATTGGTATAAGTGGTTTAGCCATAAGGATCCGTTTGCTTATCCAAAAATAAGCTCAAAGTTGCTTGATTAACTGTTTTCAAAATTGTTGTGTACCAAAGTGCTTAAATGATTTTTCAGCTTAATGGCTTGTTCTTTTTGCTTATTTCTTGCTCAAATTTGCTTATTAGGTAGTTGTAGGGTAAAAGTAGCTTAATTATTTCTTGTTACAACTTAATCTTAGTTTTCTAGTTTAGTGAAAAAGCTTTTAGCCTTTTAAGTATAATCTGTCAACTTTTAAGCTAATTTCTAGCTTATTTAGTGATTTTCAGAAAAAGTTGCTTTTGAGAAATTAGCTTATTTTTAGTTGCTTAACAACTTTGTTCAAAAAAATTTGGAAAATAAAAAAAAATACAAAAAGTTAGGCCACAGGTTCGAACCTGTTGGAAATACAAAAAGTGTCGGTCACTTCCAAGTTATAATAGGTCTTAGCTCGTAGATTGTGTCATGTTAAGTATAGAACCTAATCCGGCCCAAAGCCCGTGGGAAGCCCATCATAGCCCATGGGCCGGCCATCATGTAATTATATAAGCCCTCTCCTAGCCTTGGAGAGGGGTTGGTTGTTTCATTTTTCCCATTTTCCACATAGTAATAAAACTTCATCCATTCCATATACTTTCTCTATCTAAACATCACAACCCACATCTCTCTCTTGTTCTTGGTTTAGATTATAATATTACATGTTTCTTCAATTGGTATCAAGAGCCATGGAGTGGTGTGTTTAGTTTTTGTGTTTGTCTTGTGATTTGTGTTCAAAATCTTTATAAAGAACAAATTTTTTGATTCAAAATTTTTTGGCGTAAAAACCTTAAAGTTTTCATTTTTATTGTTCCTATAGGGTTAGTAACACTAGTTGTACAAGAATTTTTGCTAAAAACCATTCAAAAATGTGTCTTTTTGAGTTTTGAAAATTTGAGTTTCGTAGTAGTTGGAACCGAACGAGTACAACCGAACAAGGTCACCGAACGAGTAAGCCGATCAAGAGAACCGAACTAGCTTAGTTATAGTGGGAACCGAACTAGTATCTCTTTGGCAACCGAACGAGTTTCCTGTTTCAAGAACCAAACTAGTTCATCTATGTTGGAACCGAACTAGACTTCTATCAGTTGGAACCGAACGAGTGCTCACTAATTAGAACCGAAAGAGATTTAACTCAGTTGGAACCGCTCTAGTTAGTCTAGTTGGAACCGAACTAGAAGGACCGAACTAGCTGTTTTCATTTGGAACCGAACTAGATTTTCATTGAGAACCGAATGAGTAAGAACCGAACGAGGTTTCACAGTTAGAACTGAACGAGTTAATCGAAACTAGAACCGAACGAGGTTTACTCAAGCGAAGCCGAACTAGCGTATTTGTTTGTCAACCGAACTAGTTAATTCCATTTAAGACACACTAACTCAAATTTCTAAATTATACGGTT
>BQNB010116027.1:0-19156 GCA_026074375.1 Tanacetum coccineum
CATGCTAGGCTAGATCCTTTAGTATTTACTTATGATTGCATGAAACTTAGTATGTAGATCCTTATTATGTTGCTTCTTGCGATAGATATGCGCGTTAGGCTTTAGAAAATGAGCCATAAGATATTAAATTGGCATAGACGTCTAGGGAAACGTGAGTGTGTAGAAAAGATACCATCGGTAAATATCTAGAAGGGCAATCTATGCAAAGCCACCTCTTTTTGAAAGTGATCATTTTATATATTGGAAAAATAGATTTGAAACTTATGTGAAAGCAAAAGATTTAGATCTTTGGCATATTATCTTGAATGTTGATTTTCCACCGGTTGCTAGAGAAAAAGAAACTCAAGTTTTAGAAACGCTTCCTTTTGAACAACAAGATGATGATCTTAAAAATGAAACTTGCAAAAAATAATGAAGCTAAAATGGTTCTTTATAATAATGCTTTACCTAAAAAGGAATATGAAAGAATTTGTATGTGTAAAACGGCTAAAGATATTTGGCAATCGTTGTTAATCACACATCAAAGTAATAGCCAAGTATAGGATAATAAAATTGATCTTCTTATTCAACAATATGAATAATTTTCTATCCTTGAAGAAGAATCTATTGATAGCGGTTTTGCTAGATTTAACACTATTATTACTAGTCTTAAAGCTTTTGATGAAGGTTTTTCTAGCAAGAATTATGTTAGGAAGTTTCTTAGGGCTCTACATCCTAAATGGAGAGCAAAGGTCACTGCGATTGAAGAATCAAAAGATTTTTCATCACTAGCTCTAGACGAGCTTATCGACAATCTAAAAGTACATGAAGTAGTCATGGAAAAGGATTCCAAAATTTATAGAGGCAAAAAGGAAAGAGTTAAGTGCATTGCCTTGAAAGATAAGAAAGAGTCCAGTGATGATGAAACTTCAACATTCGGAAGCGATAACGAAGAATATGCTATGGCCGTAAGGAACTTTAAAAAGTTCTTTAGAAGAAAGGGTAAATTTGTTAGGCAACCAAGAGAAGAAAAGAAGTCATTCTGACAAAGAGATGAGAAGAAAGGAAAGAGTGACCAGAAATGTTTTAGATGTGGTGATCCAAATCATCTCATTGGCGATTGTCCAAAACCATCTCGCAACAAAGATCAAAAGGCCTTCATTAGAGGTTCTTGAAGCGATAGCGAAAATGACGTCGAAGACAAAACCAACGACGAAACTTGTCTCATGGCTCAATCGTCAAATGAGGTAACTCTTAACTCTTCTTGCTATAGTGATAATGCATCTTCTCTTGATAATGATAATATACAAATAGAATACAATAGCTTATGTAAAATTGTCAAAAAAATCATTAACAAGAATAAAATTTTAAAAACTAAAAGAGATCTTTTAAAAAAAGTAATTTTAGAATTGAATGAGAAAATTAAGAAACTTGAGAGAGGTAAAGAAATTAAAATTGCGTGTAAGTCATGCGATGAACTTAAATTGGAAAACACCAAACTTAAAGAAACTCAAGTTAAATTTGATAAAAGCGCTAATTCACTTAGAGAAATGTTAAATAATCAAAAGTCACCTAGTTATAAAATAGGTCTAGGATTTGATTGTAGTAAAGCGTCAACAAGCAAAACTAAAAATGTAAGTTTTGTTGGATCGTCCGCTAAAAGAGCGTCAGACGGATCCACCAAAATGGTGCACGGATCCACCTTACCTAGATCCGTGAGTCGCAACAGTGACAAAAAAGGGTCAGAACACATTTTTAGTCCACCTTTGTCTTCTAGATCGGATTTTGTTATTACTAGAAAGAAACTAATACATAATAGCATTGATGAGTCAAAGAAACCGTCTTTAAAACCATCACCTAAAAGCGTAAGGTATGTCAAAACGAGTCCAAGACAAAAAAACGACTCCACCTATAAGAAACATTTCACTTCTCAACCCAGATACAACACACCTCAATCTAGAGAAACTCTAGACAACCAATACAGCAAAACTTTCTACCTCTATGAATTGGCAACAACCCAACAAAATCAAGGTTTCGTGCATATAGGTCACCCGACCTCGAAACATTGATTTTGCACAGAACAAAAGATAACTCAAACTAAGAAACTTTTGAGTTCCTTAGTTTGATAATATGGCAGAGGGATACCGATGAGTTATCAAACAAACCAGCACATATAGTGTCAGCAGCACATAAACACAAGGCAGGGAGCAAAATAAACAAAAAGATAAGATGCCTAAAATAATAGTAATGTGATAATCATTGAGCCATACCGCCATACACGTACGTACAATATAATAGGAGAATGATAGCGCAAAAGGATTAAAAGACCAAAGTAGTATTAGTTAAGGTTCAAGTTGACATGAAAGTGAAGACGACAAGACCACAAAATTCTTTTGAGAAATAATCAAATGTGATGCGGCTAAGTGAACGTGTAAAGACAAACATGAGACGTTTGAAGCTGTTCATGAATTCCAGTAGCATAGTGGAAGGAAACCAAGAGCACGCCTGTGTGAGTCAAAATACATAAGACAGGCTTCTTATCAATATGATGTTGAGGAATTCACCGTGTAAATAGCTACAAGGGGAAAAAAGTTACACACTGTCATAATATCTAGAGCATATCAAGTTTCAGGACAGAAATCTGCACAGGACAGAAGCCGAACATTTGAAACTACTGAAAGTGAAAACCAGACGTGTATTGTAAGCACTATAGTAGGTTCAGTATTGAATTGATACACTAGTTTGGTCCGGATTGTGAACAAGCTTTTAGCTAGGCCACTGATTTAGGCCTCACCTCATGCCGAAATGAAGCTGTTTCATTTTGAAAAAATTGATAAGATTCTGGTTTTTGGACAACCAAAGCGAGAGCAAATATTATCATATTATGGACAGAAATATTATTTCTGTATAACGGTAACATGTATTTATGGTGCAGGTTCCATGTCACACTGATGATCACCGCAACGGTATATATGTTGTTGGTGATCATTTGGCTATATAACACGCACTACATTGGCTAACTTGGTTAGAGGACCCGGTGTCTATTTTAGACCCGTGGTATAGACACTTTAGGTATCCCTACAACACAGGGTTTTATGCAAAGAGCCGCCTCCACATTGACTGGACAAAAAACCTCCCTTATAAGAGGTTGGAGGTTTAGGCCATCTAACGTTTGAAGTTGATGAATGCCTTTTGAGGTAGACTGGTTATGTCTAGAGGTGGATATTTGACCCATTTACTCATGAATGGGTGGATTCAGGTTATATTCCATCTCTTACGGGTCAAACAGGTAAAAAATAAGTATCTTCAAATCTTAGACCACGAAAACAGATTATGAAAATGCTAGTGCAGTAGTACCCAGGTGTCATAGCACACTATATACAGCCACAATCTTATATATGTAATGCTTTTAAAGTATGAATAACATGTTTGACTATCTTTAGTCAAAACACACTCTTCGCCGCTCTTTGTTACTGTATGATTTATACAGATGTGTTTGTGTGTGTGTTTTGGAAGAGGGTTTTACAGGCCTTAGTTTCCTCATCATCTTCACTCCCAAAATCAAAGCAGCATTTACAACAAGGTCGTCACTGCACCGGCCTGGTTCATTCCTGGGAAGTAGGTACTGTTCGTCATTAATTAGTTCCATTTGTCCGGTCTTTAGCATCAACATACCTTGTCAAAGCATATAAATATGCACAAATGAACCAAAGCAAACCTGGTGGTTCTGTGATGCATTTGCAATATGGGGCTTATGGTTCAAAATGTAACCGTATCGAATTCAGATTCAGTTTTGCCTTAAATATTCTCAACCATAATAACCCGAGAAACCTGAAACTACAAACACCCTTACGGATCCATAACCGATTGATGTCTCGAAAAGGACATAATTAAATGGATAGCACAAACAGTCACACTGTACACTCTTTATAGTAACTAGGGTACGCTCCATAGAGCATAACTTCAAAAAACAAAAGTATCAGTTGACTCTACGAGTCAAAGGATCGGGTTGAGCACAAACAAGTTTTTAAGTCTTGAAAAAATCAAAAAACAAGAATTGCGTCATGTACACGACGGTCGTTTAGTATCTAATCTTTTTCACTGCCTGCCATGGATGCTATTGAACTCTGTGGGATGTTAATATACAAGCCTGTCGTTAATGATCAAAGCGATCGGTTGGGATGTGCAAGTACCGGGTCATATGCACATTGACAGAGCGGTAATTTACAATGAAAATGAAATGCTGGGAGGCATACCAATTTACGAGGAAGATTACGGTATGGACTGGTCTAAAACATGTAATCTAAATGATCTTAGAGTCACTACGTACTATTAGGATAAACCGCAACCAAAAACAAGTTTAATATAGACCATACACGTATAGATAACATGTTATTCATTCATTCATTCAGCCATACACATATAGATAGGGGAAAAGGATTAAAAGATCACAAGGGCAAATGAGTCTAGTTTGGTCAAGTGTCAAGACCATCCATACAAAGAAAGCTTACCTGCAAATAAGCATTTTAATTTTTGGTGTCACAAATGGCAATAAAACAACTACCTTTAGCTTTGTCTAAATCATTAGCATGACATGTGGCCACAAAATGCTTTTGAGAAATAATCAAATGTGATGCGGCTAGTGGCGTGTAAAGACAAACATGAGATGTTATGAAGCTGTCATGAATTCCAGTAGTTTAATGGAAGGAAACCAAAGCACACCTGGTGGTGAGTCTGTGATGCATTTGTAACATAAGATGCATTTGCAATATGGGTCTTCTCGTTCAATGTAAACCGTATCGAATTCAGATTCAGTTTTGCCTTAGAAAATTCTCAACCATAATAACCCGAGAAACATGAATCTCCATAACACTAATACGGATCCATAACCGATTGATGTCTTGAAAGGGCACAAACAAAAAGGATAGCACAGACAGTCGCATTGTAACTCGGATCCCACGTAAAGTTAGCATTTGCATGTGGCGGGCTTCCCTTAATCGCTTGCCTACCGTTCCAACCTTTCTCATCGTGGCATAACCTTGACCTCTTCAATGTGCCCGTTCTGTGATATCGACTTAGAAAATATTGAGCATTGTTGTATTAACTGTCCCCGGGTCATGATGGTTTGGAGAAAAGTGTGGAGTTGGTGGAACATCGATCTCCCCCCTGTTTTCCCCTCGTTTTTAGTTCCTGAGATTGCTGCTGGGTTGGTTCGAATTAGAAGGGTGCTATCGGATAAATAAGATCCTTCACGGAGTTTTGTGTTGCACCCTTTGGGCGATTTGGAAATGGAGAAATAGGATTGTTAACTCGGATACTGACTTAATTAACAAAACGCTCGTATAGGCCAAATACAAGTTTGGTGGGCTCGTATCAGTATCAGATGTGTTGTGCATCAGTTTCATTTCCCTTTTCATCAATCGCCATCTGCACACACCAAACGTCTCAGAAATGTAAGCAAACTTGCTGACAGATAAGTAGAAGAATATAATGCTGAAAAACCTTCGTAAAACAGCATAACGAACCTTTCGTTTTCTTTCAGCAGCTTAATTTCCTTATGCCTTATCAATGATTCCTTCAGCAAGTAAATGGGCATTATCAAGATCATCTATCTCTGCACAGGGCATTAAAAGAAATTCTTTTCTTGCAGCTACCTTGAAGTCTTTTAACGGTATCTGCATACTCCGGTACATATCCAATTGCTTCATCGTCAACAAATGGAGACAGTTGTGGTGGAAGAACCCTGATCATTAACAAAAAGAGTATGTCAACAATGGAAACATGATTAAAGTAAAAGATCAATAGCGACATTACTAAAACTTAGTTTCCAACCATATAATCCTTAGTTGGTTGTGTGATTTTTGCATTTAAACAGTCAAAGACCCATTGTGGCTGCTGTATATAGTCTTTGGAGAGAAACTTGTGACTTTGAGTCGGCGTATCAACAATCTGCACAAAATAAAAATATAAGAATCTTATAAATTAAAAATCAATTGTTCTGATATGATTATGAAACAACGGTGTTAAAATGCTACCGAACAATAGTCGTCTATTACATAGCCAAGAAATATGAGAAGATCAGTTACTTATTAGAAATAAATACTTGATTAACAAAGAAGGTAAGTCGTTTTGTTATTGTTTTTGTTTGTTTTATCACATATCAGAGCCGGGTCTTGCAGCATACCTTTTAATTAATGTCCTGGTTAGATTTCTCAAATGGAGCTCCATCCCCTTCCCACGAAACCACACCAGGCCAAAAGAGATTATAACAAAAAGCAACGACTTGAACAACACAGCACATTCACATTTAAGCAAAAGAAAAGGAGAGCTTAAACATGCAATACATAACAAGACAAATATAAGTAAATATTATTAAGCTATAACAAAACACTGATCCTACCTCACGAGACCCAAAAATAACGTCTTGTTTTGGAAGAGGGTTTTACAGGCCATAGTTTCTTATCATCTTTACTCCCAAAAGCAAAGCAGCATTTGCAACAAGGTTCGTCACTGCACCTGGTTCATTCCTAGAAAGTAGGTACTGTTCGTCATTTGTTCCATTTGTCCGGTCGGTCTTTAGCATCAACATACCTTGTCAAAGCATATAAATATGCACAGATGATCAAATATAGTGATGTAATGAAGGTATCTTCCCTGGCATACAAAGGATTTCGAAGACTTGTGTGTCAAGCACCTTGCAGCTGGCGTGTTTGGATCTTTAAACCATCGGATTTGTTCTATATTTGCACAGGTATTAAGTTAATAGCTGGATTTCAGGAGTGTTTGGATCTCTATGCATCTGATTTGATCAATATTTGACACAAGTTTAAGTCAATAGCTGGATTTCCAAACGTATTGTTTATTTTGAAGTCGATGCTTGCATACCGGCTGTAGCAGAAAAGATGGTGTCTAAAGGAAGGGTGAAAAGGTGTGAAGAGTCAAATAATACAGTGACAAGATCATAAGGGAAAATGAGCCTAGTTTGTGAACGTGTCTATTCCATCCATACGAGAAGTTACCTGCAAATGAAGCATTTATTTTTTTTAATTTTTTTCTACTTTTTGGTGTCACAAATGGCAACATAACAACTACCTTTAGCTTTGTCTAAATCATTAGCGTGACATGTGGCCACAAAATGCTTTTGAGAAATAATCAAATTTGAGGCGGCAAGACAAACATGAGATGTTATGAAGCTGTCATAAATTCCAGTAGCTTGGTGGAAGGAAACCAAAGCAAACCTGGTGGTGGGTCTGTGATGCATTTGTAACATAAGATGCATTTGCAATATGGGTCTTCTAATGTTTTTTTTAGGAAAAGGCTTGTTAAGTTGTTGTAGTTCAGGTTAGCGTGACAATACAATTGGGCTGTATGCTGTACCTGAACCGCTGTTACTTCTTATATTAGCCTGAAGGGGTAATAGTCCCGGGTGGGACTCGAACTATAGACGTCCCTAGCCAAACAACCCTCCCCAAGCCTAAGGAATTTGGTGCCAGTTGTTTACTATGGTCTTCGAATGTAAAACGTAGATTCGGTTTCTGGCCTTGCTAAAAATTCTCAAACTAGAGACAACCTGAAAACCTCCAAAACACCTTTCCGGAACCTAATACTAATATTTCTTTCCACTTGCACTCCCCACCCACTTATAGCACACACCCATATCCATTTAAATAGGGTCGCTCCATAGACATCATAACTACAGGAAACAAAAGTCATCCTTTGATCATCTGAGTCACGATATCGATATGAGCACTCACCCGGTTTTATTCTTGGAAAAAAACAAAAATAAGAATTGTGTTGTCACGTACCGTACGGTTTTTTGTAATCCAATATACTTTTTGCACAGCTATATGAATTTCTATTGAACTCTGTGGCAATGGTTACTGTGGATGATGAATACAGCTGCCATAAATGTATCAATAGCTTGTTTCTTGGTTGGGCTATGCAAGTACCGGGTGATATGCACATTGACAGAGCGGTAACTGACAATGAAAAAGAAATGCTGGGGAGACATACCAATTTACGGGGTAGATTACGGTATCGTGAACTAAAAAAGAAAAAATGTACTTGCCATATATAAGATGCACTGGCTTGTTGTTGGTAAAAATGAGCATGTTAGAGTAGAGTTAAGATAAACCCCAGAAGGAAAAACAAGTTGGATATAGGCACAATAACAAAAACTGAAATTGTAATGGAAGGATTCCGCAAAACATTAAATCCAGAGTTACTATCGCGCTGCTCGCGAAGATGTTGGGATAGATTTAAGGCATGAGTGATACGAAAGCCTACTATTCATTACATATTTTGTGTTGTTTATAAATAAATACCAATGGGGGTGGTGGTACTTGATTGATGCACGCAATGTTAGCCATATTACTTTCTACTAAGTTAATCAAACTTTTTTCTTTTTCTCCCGTAAAAGATGAAAGCACGAAATAACAAGAAAAAAGAAAAAGAAAAACCAATACTAATACTAAGTGCAGACAAGAAAGAAAACAAGCTAGAGCATAATGAGATTGAATGTGGCTTTATAAGACACAAGGAATAGGAAAATGTGTAAAATTAAGGATTTCCATATATATATATATATATATATATATATATATATATATATATATATATATATAGTGAGACTTTCTTTTCAGAACCATTCTTAGTGCGAGAACTGACAGAACTACCAAAAACATACATGCACGCTTTTTAAAAATAAAAAAATTAATGAAAATCATCAATAATCGTAAGAATCCACCTATGTTCTTTAGTATCATCATGAACTCTTTCTCTTCTTTCACAAAAACCTTACACACGACCGCAATATTGTTGTTGCACGCATTATAAGAACATACATGCACACCTTCAAAGAAAAATTTTGTATTTCCATTTTCTTATCAAATTATTTAGAACAACTATGTTTTTTTAAAACATATGTGAAAAAATACAATTATTTAAGGCGTGCATGCATGTTTTTGGTGGTTCTGTCAAGTTCTCGCACTAAGAATGCTTCTGAAAAGAAAGTCTCACTATATATATATATATATATATATATATATATATATATATGCATGAATCTCCCCTTAAAATTCTCTTTCTTATTTAAAATGTGTGGTTAGAAATCCTTCTTATTCTTCTCATTATATTTTTTCTTCTCACTTGATCTCTTCCCTATATATATATATGAAACAAACCAGTAGCACATATAGAATCAGCAGGATATAGACACAAGAAGAAGAAAAAGGCTAGTAATATGATAAAATCAAGGTGTTGTTCTAAGAAGTAGTAGTAGCTGTTCTGCTTCTTCTTTCTTCTTGTAAACCTTTCTAAATAACATGTCCAGCTTGACTTTTTCGCGGGTCATGTTACGATAGTCTGTTCTGATTACATACTTGTGCGGTTTCACCCCTTTACTTCTACACATACCTCTCCACATATGCATTGCAAATAGAAAACAAAATAATACTACTACACTTTGCAAAAATAATACTACTACACTTTTTTTTCTTTACAAAAATAATACCACTACACTTTGCAAATAGAAAAAAAAATGTTTCAACTAACATCCCCTCCTCCTTTAGCATTTTCTTGTCTCTTTTACTCGTTCATTGCAACACTAAATCCTCACTCGCAAATTTTAAAAGACAATTTTAATGTTTCAAAATTCAAACCTTCCAATCCTACCACATTTGGATTTAATGACCTCTTTATCGTAAAGCTTCAATACCTGTTAGCCTCAAGATATTACGTTTAAAGAACTTTGAAACTTATGTAATAGGCCAGTCAAGTACACATGCTCGAGATTTAATCTAGTATTGTACGTATTATGGGCTACAAGCCCAACCAAAGCTGAGCCTGGCCCATATACACATACCTTACGCGTCTCATATTAACTATAGGTGTGTATACATACCTCAACACACACAAAAAAAAAGCAATCTCTCATCGCCGCTCCAACATTGTACCTAACCACAACTACACGAGTCCAGCGATGAGAGCACTAATCTCAATCATGCGAGAAAAGCGATCTTTCAGGAAATTTCTATACCAGGCTGCACAGTAATCTACTCATAAACCGAACAGAGTATACACAACACAATACCAAATCAAACCATGATATCCAAGAGATTGACACCGAAAGGGTACAATGAGAATTAATGAACGTGGATTCGAAACAATTGGCGTGGCTGGAATTGGAAATGAGTCTTTGTACAGAGCGGTAAGCCATGGGCTTATGGGCGATGAAGGTGACTATATGCAGTTGTTCAAAATTGGAATATGAGGGTAGCATACAATTATTTTTTTTAAATAATACTGTAATTAGTTTTTTTTAAAAACAATTTATAATTATATTTGTTACAGATGAGTCATACTAATCCTTCTTATAACCCGTGAATGCTTACGGTATGTGGGCTGTGGATTCATCGCGTGTGTTAAAAGCTCTCATCAATGGAAGATGATGACGCGACGAATCCACAGCCCACAAACCGTAAGCATTCTCCTATGGGTTGTAAGCACGATTAAGTAGACTCCTCTGTAACAAATATTTATAATATAAAATAATATATTAAAAAAAAAGAACCAAAATTACAACAATTATTAACAAAAAAAATAATGTTAACCTTACACTCATCATTCCAATTTTGAACAACTCATATAGTCACCTTCATACGCCCATAAGCCACACATGGCTCACCGCTCTGATAACATACTACACACACACACACACACACTACACAATGCCACACGCAATGCAATTCTGCCTTAATCTATACTACACCACATCATTTCAATACTCCTATCAGCCCTTATGTTAACCTTTCGGTCAAATCTCTTAGGATATAATCAGTACGCGCTTATAGACTTTATCGGTATGTAGCTTGTGACATACTCTGTTCGTTTTAATGAGTAGATTACTGTGCGAGCCTGTATGGGGATAGAAAATTTTCCTGAAAGATCGTATATTTCTCATGATAGATTATGACTCAAAATTCCGCTGGAACGATGTAGGAGATGATGGTTTAGGGTACTTTTGGAGCGGTAAGAGAGATGCTTTTTTTCTTTGTGTGTGTGATATGTCCTGACCAAATTAGCCAAAAATAAAAAGTCTATTTTTATAACCAGTCTAAACTTAATTAATTTCTTTGGTCAACTTCACGGACCGGGTTTTTAATTAATCTTTTTTGTCGTATAATAATTCCAATTTTATTTTTATTTTTAGATTAGTAGACGTTCATTAGGGAGAGAGACCCGTGAAGAGAAACCCTTAAAACTCACGGCTCCGCACTAGGAGAAGAATTTTTGGACTTTTTTTTTATATAATTATCTTTCACTAACTTAGTTTAATCTGCAATTATGTCAAGAAGCTGAGATGAGTCAATGGTGCGAATTGCCTGCACAAAAGAGACAATGCAGGTGATACGAACTTAATACTCACGCAACGTCACTTTATAGATAAGTAAAATCAAAAAACGGAATAAACTAAAAAAAAATCAACCTGCTAAGCTAGACAATATCGCATGTAACAAAAGCAGCACTCCGGATGCTGAAATCGAGTTCACAGCTTATGTGTTGTGTGTGCCGACTATATCGAATGTAACAAAAGCTTATGCCTTAGAGGCCGCTCTTCCCATTTTGACCCCTCAGCCCACCAAAAACAACGCTCCTGAAGAAGTCCTCAAACAAAATAGAATTGTAAGTTCTTATACCTTTTCTTATTTATTATTAACTAGTTTTAATACTCGTGCACGCACGGGGCTTTGACATTAAATTTTAGTTTTAATTTCGATTTGACATTAAGTAAGTTTGAAATCATGCAAGCGCAAGTTATTGTCAAGAAAATGATTAAACAAAAAGACAATAAATTTGAAATGTATTTTGTTCGTGAAATGTTAGCAACTCCTTGATTTGCATCTTCACATATCCATCATCCTAAGTTTGTGGCAGATTTATACATATCATGTAAATATCCGAAACCAGTAGCTTAGATTATGTTAAATAAAAATAGTCCATAAATCACACACTTGGATAGGTGATCCAAATAGGCTTCTTCAAAAGCAAGTTTATCAATCCTTTTATAACAGGTCCATTACAAAACATATTGCCAAAAAATTTCTACATATAACTACATCCTCAATCTCATAACGTTCCTGTTTTCCTCAACTCAATATGGTCAGATGGCTGCAACTTAGATATGTACAGTTATCAAGTGAAACAATTATCAAAAGCCTTCAACGGCTTACAATGACGAATAAAACATATAAAGGTTAGAACACACACACAATGACATTGGATCCTAACGGTAAACACTTATAAGAAACGGTACCAAATTTAAAGATTTCACTTGAAGTAAAAGGAGAATCACCTTTGTATTGGTAGCTTAAAGGTTGAAACTTTTTACACGATGTTTAAGATATAAAACTTTATACGATTGCTTTTAACATTAAGAATTGACAACGTAAGATGTATATGGAAGGTACCTATGAATAAAAGAGGATGCAATGAACCAACCATCAACTGCGCCTCTAAAAACATGATTACTACTGCTGCAACTTTACATACTAAGACCCCGGGTTCAATGGCTTAGTGCACTGTAGTTTCAAATAGCATATGAGAACCTGATAAGAACAATATCCAAAAAGTTATAAATCATATATAGTGGTATTTATTAAGATCAGGAATATGAAGAATTAGTGGGAATGTGGGTTAAGCACATGAAATAACCTCAGGTATTTGACTTGTACACCATAGAGTAAACAGCGGATACATATTGCGCGGATACGTTAAAACTTAAAACTTACATATTTTAATCCTACAATAAATATAGTCAACGGACCTCTAATGTGTCTTTGACAAAAGTTCATATCCATAAGCAGTTAATGAAAGATGTCACTAAGTAATTTCATCATAATCTACTCATTTTAGATGTCTAATCTAGCATACCCCTAGACATAGCAACAAATCCGTCTGATGTCTCAATCGACTTGCTAATCAGGTAACTAATCCTCAAAATCAAGTCTAATCCACGGTTAGAATATTACTAAGTTAGTACTGTTATACTACAACATCGTCTATACTATAAAAGTATAAATCATTATCTATATCTAATCTTCAGATTCATCTGATCCTGACTCCAAACCTACCCATATTACTGTATCTTTTATTCTCACTCGTAAAGAAATACTTCCTCACAAACTTTGATTTTTATACATATTTTGCTATGGAAACAAAATTGATCTATAGCTATGAGGTGACAATCTTTTTACGAAGTATATAAAGAGTCCCATTCCCTACCATTTTCTACATCCAAATCCACTTATTCTCGTCATATCTGGTAATGTTTCTTCATAACCTGCAAACCTTTGCACTCTAAATATATACCATATTCACTTTATATCTTAGGCATGTACAAATTTCTTTTTTGCTTGTTATTCAGAATCTCATGCAAAACCACCCTGCACCCTGATTTTGCGTCAACTTTTTCTTAAGTTATGCTGGTTTTATTCAAAGAAACGATCAGCTGCTTGCCAAATCAGCCATAGTGGTCAGCTTAAATAGCGCTGAATCAGCGAGTGCATAGGTTTCCAAACTGTTTGAAACCTAGAATTCTAAGCCAAATGAATACCATGCTCTTAAAGATTGAGTCAAAAGCATGACCTGTTGCGTATCAAGTCTACCCCGGTTAGTCCAGGAGCTGGGAAAGAAGGCTCAGTTTAAGGGTCAAAAATTAGTCTGGCACATGAGCAATCTATAAACATGGGTCGGTTATGCCGTTACAAACCAAAACACTTGAACTGGACGATTCTATGATAATTCTCTGAAATTAAAACCACCAACAATGTGTTTGGGTGTATTGGGCAAGTAAAGGATGTTGTTAATAAGAAGATGGTTTCTGTTTCACAAACCACCAGCAATGCGTTTTGGTGTATTGGTTCGCGTTGAGGCATAAGAAAATACGTAAGCCTTGAGGCTTAATAGCTATCATGTCATGTATTTATATATGCATTATGTTACCATCCATATTAAGTACCACCTCTGTCACCTCTAATCAAACGTTCAAACAATAATATACCCACCCACTAAAAAGCACCAAATTTTATCATAAACTAAAAACAGAGCTGGATAAACAAACACATTATAAAAATCAAATCTTCTACACTTGGGTCATTTTTAAGAGTGCTAAGGTGTTCTGTTTGAAGTTGTACATGTATTCATATATTCTTTCTTAAGCTCCCCAACATTCTTTTAATATAATTTCTTTTTCCTTTCCTAAAAGAAAAGATTAGTCAAGTTTATTAAGACTCATTACATACGTAGCTTAAATTTCTTATTTTTATTTAAGCATAGATCTGTAATTACATAAAGTTACGAACTATCAATCTAACTTTCTAATAGTTGATCACAATAAATAACCAACATAGTAAAAAGACTACAAAAATTATGCAGACTAACCAAATATGGTGTTAGTAGGGTTTATTGCTGCTTCATTCTTGGCCAAATCATCGATTAGTCATTCTAAATCATCACGAAAAGCAAGGCTGATAGTGCGATTTGGTTTCCTTGATCATTAGGTATTATCTCAACTCAATTATGCTTCTAAATTGCCACACATAAGTATGTTGTTCCAAGGATAATGCTAATCACCGGCGCATCGTTTCCACTTCCGTCCATTACATTCCAAAAACCTGTATAACAAAGCCACATATGTAATAACCAACCTGTGCATTTCTGCAACTCAGCCTGGAATCAAAAAATGGAATGCAAAACATGAACGTTGTTTGTGTATTTCCATTCTTAACATGCTACAAACAGAAAATTTTTTTAATATGTTTATAAATCAATGAACTATATAACTATTAAGTCCCAAAAGTTTTAAATCAGAGTAGAATTCAACCATAAAGTCACCCATAATATGTAATAAAGCAACTTTAAGCAACTTTTTTTATATCCTGGAATATTCAATAATCAATGTAAAGATCACATAATAACTGCTGCTGCATCTAATGTTTCTGTTATTGACCCACATGTAAAAATCTAAACACCATGTGTTGTAATCAAATGTCTTTGCAAGACGTAGCATTACCACTATGTTAATGTGCATCCAATGAAACTTCATAGTGGTTTTAACAGTTAGGCCATAAGCTATAAGCTGAGATTTCAGAAGTGGTAATCATTACCGCAAAGAAACCAAGATAAAACGTATCTTAAGCTAATTGAGAACAATATGGCTGCTAACAAACAAAGTAATAAAAAATTAATAACTATCCACAACAACCTTAACAATATCATTATAAATGAAGCAATACAAAGCTTAATTTAGTGAGCAATACACAACTTTAACATAATTATAAATGCTTAATTTAGTTGATTTTGATATGTATGTTATATCGATGACATAACAATTGAACAAAACATAATACTCATAATATAATAGACATAAAAAACATACCTTTCAATAAACTTATCATATTTCAATAAACTTATCATATTTTAAAAAACATACCTTTCAATTAAATTGACAACATCTATGTCATCGTAAACCAATGTTGGAACGTATGGAGGTGTTGTGTAGATGACAAATTTAAGGTTGTAATTTTTTCGATTTATGCATCTAAGTGTAAATTATAGTTTTGGATAAGAAATGATTCGTGGTGGCCATGGTCGGGTGGGATGATGGTAGCAGGGGTAACACTTTTTGTTTAGAAATGTTAGTATGACTTTCGAGTTGACTTTGATTAAATATTGGAAGTTACATTACGTGCTTCTTTTGGCCCTTGGAGTTTATAAATTTTAGTCCGCTTTTTTAAAGTTGTTTTTTTCACACTTATGTCACATTATTTTTTTGGTGTGTTTATTCATTATACTCGTTTTTGGCTAATTTTGACCGATTGTGATTTAATTTGACTTTTTATTAGCAAATAAATCGTACGATCTTCTTGTGGCAAATCAAGAAGTGTTTCTATTGTTCAATTTTTTACTTCATAAGATTAATCTTATACAAAACTCTAAATTGTGTGAATTCTTTATTATATAAAAATATTTCTTTTTTAATTTGCTTTACATTCTTTTATTTTTAGTGGAGGCAAAACACCATTCCTCAATGGTTCACACCCTCTTTAGAGCTGCAGGAGAGGACCGAGAGGATCAAATCCCTCCCGGGTCTTTCCGGATTAAGGTTATGCTTTTATCTTATTATTATTATTATTATTATTATTATTATTATTATTATTATTATTATTATTATTATTATTATTATTATTTTATTTTATTTTATTTTATTATTATTATACATAACTACATTAGAATAATAGAGATTACAATAAGTTGGAGGGAAGCCGAGATACTATCTGGGCCCCCACTCCTTTAGCAATGGAAAAGCTAATCTTATTAAAAATGTGAACAGCAGCGCGGGCCCCAATATCTTGAGCCATGGAAAACATCCGAACCTGCTTAAGTAAAGTCACCGCATCTTTCTCAAGTTCCCCAAAAGAAGAAAATGAGAAAGGGAGAAATCCGTATCCAATATCCGCACATTTAGTCATATATTCACACCATTTGTGCTGTGCAGCATCAATCACCGCCCGACCAGGCAGGAAATCAGCCATCCCAGTTTATGTTAAAGGTGAGGACCCCGTCAAATCCACACACACATCAAGCCCTCCTTCCCACGAATATAGTAACATATCCGTAGGACGTAAGGCTTTGTCACACCCTCCACCCAGCCTAATGTCAACCTTTTTGCCATCCGAAATCCCTGACCGGAAACAAATGTCTACCAAGGTATCACGAACCGTGTTATGTCGATGCTTGATACCAATAATGCCAGCGCATGACATGGAGTGGTCCCCATAAACATCCCCCGTAGATACCTTAGAACAAGCTGGGCACGGCTTTGAGACAGAAAATAAGGGAACACCTAACCGGTAACACAAAACATAACGGTAAGTCTTACCGTTCATTGTTTGTCCCAACCTAGATATCGGAACCACACGAAGCCAATCCGAAGTATGCTCTTACCTTTGAGATTGCCATAAGGCCATCTGACGACGAGATAAAGAAAAAGAAGATTCAGCACCCTTAGTAACCCGAGTGAAGTACATGTCTGCCATTTTTTTCATGAGTTTTAGGGCAGTGACATCACTTGGGTTACATAGGAAATCAATCTCCATAGCCTTGTTAAACACACATAAGGCGTCATCAAAAGTGGGGCAAGAAGCCACAATACCCACATGTCGAAGTACCTTAGTTTACAAAGCAGCAGACAGCAAACGTGAGGCAACAAAGGCATAATTCAAAACATCACATGCTGAATAAACACCAAGGCCCCCAAATGCAAAGGGTAAAGTGGCGAGTCTCCATTGCCAGTCCCCAAACCCCGGTCCAGAAGCCTTGACAATACGCTCCAAGGCAGAGCGAAGAGCCATGTCAAAAGAAAGTTGAGCCGACTCAAAGACATGAGGAGGGCATGTGCGCATAGCAAAATATAGTTTAGAAACCCCCGTACACGCCCGAATGAGAAGCAACTTACATTGTGGATCATTAATCTTAGCAACAGCATCCAAGAGCCCAATGGTTTTAGATACTCTCTTTATGACAGGCCCACCCAATAATAGGCCCACCCAACAACTTAACCCTATGCAGATGCTGAGAAATATTAGGTGGGAAAATACCTTCCAACCTGCTCTTGGGGTCTTCCTTAGGCCAGAAAAGCTTAGTTTTTTCAACGTTCAGATGCAAGCCACAACGCGGACCATCCTCCGTAATTAATTCCAAAACTTTACCTATAACCAAAGTATCCCCAACAATAGTGCCATCGTCGAGATACCAAGCCTGAAGATAAAGATTAAAGGAGTCTCTAATCTTACAAATCAAGGGATGTAGCACTAAGGAAAACAAAAGAGGGCCAAGAGGATCACCCTGCTGCACCCTTTGGCATGAACACAAGGAGTGCTCTCCGTAGTATAATCTGGCATGGCTAGAGTAGCAGAACTCTACCCAACGAGAGATAGCAGGACATCGCCGATGGACTTCCTCTAACATAACCATTCGGTCTACCAGATTGAAGGTATTTTGAAAGTCTACCAATAGCATCGAAAGACCAACATCATCCCTACGATCCTTAACTAAATGATTAACTGCATGAAGAAGAATAGCCTCACCCCCTCCTAGCACTAGTAATATACTCACCAAGCATCATAGGGCATTTCCCCTCAAGAAATAGATTAACAACTTGGGTGATAGATGAGACCAACTCATCTAAAATAGTAATAGCCACCCCGCTTAAGCAATCCATTAGGTGTTGGGCACGCAATCCATCGTGTCCACACGACGTACCTTGGGGAAAACTCTTGATCCTATCTAGAACCACATCCTGAGATGCAATGAGGGGATGGTGGTCAATATTTAAATCTGGCAACGATGGAGTAGACATGAAATGGTGTTTAGTCTTTAATTCCTAGAGAGTAACATCATTATAGGGGGCCACACCCGAGGATGAAAGAACCCTCATAGCAGCAGTATAATGGCCATCACAAATTTTCCCTTTACACTGCTTGAGGTTTTGCTCAGTCAAATCATGGTCTGACCCATCCAAATCTAACATAGGGGGAGCAGATTTGGCTAAGGTCTCCCTCATAAGCTGTAAACTACCACCAGGCACACCCTAAGAACGGATGGCACTGGTGATGCTCTCTTCCTGCTTTGACGTTTATTAGCGGACTTGCACTCCAAATTACTCCTCGGGCAAAAGGTTTTGAGGAGAAAAAGAGGCAAGACTAGCAAACTAACCTAGCAAGAAATATCATCGGGCTTGCAAATCACCTTATCAAGTGCTCCTTTCAAGACCCGCAAAAAACCCAAACGACACTTGGGAGGAATAGATTTGACTGTACGCAACCCTTTTGAAAATAAACTGTCAAGAAGAGACAAAGTAAAACCCTCAGGCTCGATAGGCAACAAGCCATCTGTAGGTCCTTGTGCTGGATCTATATAGCCTTTTGTAAGACGATAGCTAACTTGAATAAATCCAAATTAACTAAGTGAGAGACACTGACTATGAATATCAAGTGTTAATGCGGAATCTTAACACAAGAATTAAGAAGAAACAATATTACTAAATTTGCTATTAAGCTCTATGCTTCTATTGATATTTTTCAATCACGTAGTACATAACATTGTGCCTTAGGGTTCC
>BQNB010116028.1:0-21439 GCA_026074375.1 Tanacetum coccineum
TTCTCTTCTTTAACGCCCAAAAATGTACGTTCGTTTATAAATCATTTTGACCTTGGTACTTAAAAAGATAAATACGCCTTTTTAGTCTAATAGTTGTTAAAATAATGCAGCTGGGAAGCTACCAAAGGATAACGGGATTGAATGGAGAGGTGATTCCGGGCTTCAGGACGGAAGAGATGTCAACGAAGATCTAGTTGGAGGGTACTATGATTCTGGTGAAAATACTAAGTCGCATTTAACTATGTCATTCGCGATGACAATGTTGAGTTGGAGTGTACTTGAGTATGAAAATAAGTATAAGGCCATCAACGAATATGATCATGCTAGAGAAATAATCAAATGGGGAGCTGATTACTTGCTTCGTACCTTCAACTCTTCTGCTTCCAAAATCGACCATATTTACAGCCAGGTATGTCATGCACCTAGCTTACAGTTACATGTTATAATAAGTCACTCACAAATAAGTCATATTGGTAATTTTTTGTGTTAAAACATATTGGCTCAGGTTGGAGGATCTCAAAACGGATCAAAAATAACAGATGATCAAACTTGTTGGCAAAGACCCGAAGACATGGACTACAATCGCCCAACACAAATGATTACAGATCGAGGGTTTGATCTTGCCGGTGAAATGGTAGCTGCATTAGCATCAGCGTCCATTGTCTTTAGAGATGATGCTTAGTCCAAGCTGCCACTAAGGTATGGAGATTTGTCATAGAAGAGGGAATGTGTAATACCGACTATTGTGGGGGACATATTTTTTTGGATCCTTATGACTACAACTCAACGGGCTACAATGACGAGTATATGTGGGGTACTACATGGATGTACTTTGCAACGGATGACGATCGCTACTTATGGTTAGCTGTAAAGGAAGTAGTTCCTAATAATGTGAGAAGGATCTTCCATAGAGGCCCTAGTCAAAGCAGGGTACTTGGTTGGGAAAACAAATGGCCCGCTGCTATGCTTTTGTTGACAAGTTTTGGTTTGTTTTATCAACCTGGGTCCCTTTACGACCGCCGGTTGGATGCTTATCACAATGCTACTTGGCTTACTATGTGTTCGTATCTTCAACAATATCAAGTCTTTAACTGGACTCAAGGTATGCATATAATAAACACATTTGATAAAGTACTATATATGTGTGACGTACATATCTACAGTACATTGAGAGGATGTAAAATATATGTGTAGGGGGGTTAATCAATATGTTGTTAATGCTGTGTTTTTGGCTTCACTTTATGCGGACTATTTGGATACTATTAAGCTTCCAGGTTGGTATTGTGGGTCGACGTTTATCCCCTTAAAAGCACTTCGTGATTTTGCTGCTTTTCAGGTTCGAAGCTTAAATCCATCTTCGTATTTTCTAAGCTTCTGGTTTTGGGATTGCTTATTTAAGTCATTATCTTCTTACTAATTGAGCTGATGTTATATTTGTAGATGGACTACATTTTGGGCAAAAACCCGATGAATATGAGCTACATTGTGGGACACGGTAACAAATATTATTTTTTTTCCGGACACACGTTCACCACTAGTAGGTGCATCTCGATACCAAATAACAACATTAGTACTCATGAAAAGGTGGGCTGAATGGATGTCTTCTAGTGAACCTACGCCGTAACAACTATCACGGGTGCTATGTCGGTGTGTTCGGAATATGTCCAAGTATAAAATTATATGTTTATTTTTAATACTCGTCCCCAGATTATTTTATTTGAGGGCTCTATTACGGGGAGCACTTGATCGCACACCACGCGTTGTTTATACGTAAAACTTAATTATTAGAATAATAAGTTTATAATGTAATAATATTTAGTGATGTTTAATATGCTTATTTAATCTATAGTGATGCGGTTCGAAAATCGTCTTAATCTAATAGGGTCTATATGCATTATATAATATATGGAGGAAAGGGGGAATAAAGAAAAGAAAGAGAAAGATAATTGGATAGATATTGGTACTGGTTTCTACTTTAAGGTGGTGAGGTTCCCGGCTCGTGATCCTTGTATCGATTTGACGGTCCGTTGTTTCAAATTAAGTGTTTTGTTTATAACCGTGTTTGACCGTTGTAAACTACGGCGGGGTGGTTTTAAAATTTAAGCTGTTGTGGTATCCGGGTTGACCTAATGTAATTTGGCGGTTGGGGTGGGGTTTCACACATTAAGTGTTTTGTGTAACCGTTTTTGACCTATCTATTTGGCGGTGTTTTTTTGGGTTTGGGTTTCACATTTTAAGTTTGGGTTGGTCGGCTAACCACTTTCCGATTTAAGGAGATAGCTTATGGTATTCTCCTTTCTTCTTTCTTCTTTGAGCTCTTAGAGATCACGATGAAGTACTAGCATACGTAGTTGTTTTTGATAAAGAACGTTATTGTTGTGGTGTTGAAGTAGATGGGGGGGGATTTTTCGTTGCAGATGGAAGGGGGGATTTTATACTTTGATCTTAGTGGTTACGCCAGGTGCCGTGGTGTTATATCGCGTATTGTCTAGTCGGTTTGTTTGTTTTTGTTTTATTGTTGTGTTTTGTTTCTGTAACGTTTTTATTAGCTCTAAAAGGGTACATACATCAACTACATTCTCATAATCTTGTTACTTATTGATTTTGTACGTATCTTGTTACTTTTCCCGCTAACGTACTGTGTTTAATGGGTTTTATGTGATTTATAATCCTACTCCCATGTAATAAACAGTGCATCACGATGCCAACATCGTAAGCGTATATGAATTTGTAATTACAAGAATAAAATTAGACAAACAAATTAGGAAACTTGATTAATTTTTTAATCCCTTTGGGCGTTTTTATGCATTAAGATTTGATCCTTATGCATCAAAATTCAATTTTTAAATTGGTTAATAAAATTAATTAGACGATTTCTAGGTTATGCAATTTTATTAATAAAACTTGATGTTGTGTTAAAATTGTAAACTTGATCAGTTTTATGTTTGATAAAATAAAAAATATCCGGTGCTGTTTTTATGTTGGTTTTTAAGTTTTAGTATTCATGATAAATACATGCATATTTTATCATGGAACAATATATGATATGAATCTTGTTAATTGTTAAAAAGATTTTATTATGAAGGTTTGAATTAAATGTTAATTTGGTATTCATGATAATTACATGTTTTTTTTATCATGGAAAGATATATGATATGAATCTTGTTAAATTGTTAAAAAGATTTTATTATGCAAATATGATGATCAAGACCATAAATAGAACACTAAATTTATGTGGTTTTGATTCACATTTTTAAAAGCTAAGGAAGACCTTAGCTAAGTCTTAATGGGGCCTAAAGTTGTTTAAATTTTATGTGCTATGTGGTATATACTTGTATATGGCTTATGCAATCGATAATATCGATGTATGTGGCCGGAATCATTGGATGATGTAGCCTTATATGAATATATACATGTTTTAATTATTAGATAATAAGGATCATAATTGTTTTTGCCATGACCTTAATTGTTAAGTGTTGTTATTTTGAATAATTGTTATGTGAATTTAGTTTTATGTTCTATATTATTGTTTATTTAAGTATTGAATTGTGATGAAATAAAAAGGGTTTCGAAAATAAATATAAACATGATTATTATTATGAAATCAGATTTATTTATGGACCTATTTATAGTTCATAATGTGTTTTCAAATTAAAGTTTTATTATGAGTGTGTTAAAAAATCTGGACGATTGGTATCTGGGAAGTTACGGCTCATCCGCTAGAACATACTATAAGAGAAGTTTAAGGAGGATTTTCCTTAAAGATTTCAGGTTTTCTAATTAGCTTCGCGATGACTTGGTTTCTCGTTCTTTGTGAGTTCGATTGGGAGTTACGTGAACCATGGTATGTATCTACAGCTGTCATTATTTACCCATTCTTTAATCTTTAAGTTTGAAAACACGTTGAATCGTTCAATTTAAAGGTAACACTATTTATACATTAGATGTATAAAAAATAAGTGATACCATAATAAATAACTTAATATTCAATTGGAGTAAAGTTTTTTTATTTAAATTTATTGATACGAAGATGGTATGCATGCTTCTCTCGTAATATTTGACATGTCAAATAAAATACCCTTTTTTAAAATTTAAGTTGTTGCCAATCCATTGTAACACTTGCAAGTGGCCTTTTTTATTTGAGTGAGACGTTATGTAGATTGCAATACCAACCAAGGTGATTATTCACTTTTTCGTTGAGCGCTTAGTGTTTACATCATCACAGTTTTTTTTTTTGGACAACTAATCGAGGTAAGCGGGGTGAGTGTGAGACCTTTATGCTCGATGGCATGAAGATGGGATTGAAACATGCTTCTAGTATATTATTTGTATTAAAGTAAGTCCAAATGTTCTAGGAAGTGCACGGTGGCAATTATTGAGTTTTTTGACTTTATTACCTTTTGTAACACCATTTGCTAGCAGTTCATACTGATGTGTTGGTGTATATGTCAAGTTGGGTCTTAGGCCTTAGAAAATTAATTGTTTATTAGATTTAAACGTAAGTTGGTATCGAAAATTAATAATTCTTGAAACTTTAACATGTTTTTGTATAATGGCAACTATCCTGTCTAAACATAAATCATTGGGCTTTCAGGTCGGATGTTTGAAATTTCTGGAAACAATTTCAATGAACTGGTTTTGTCACTTAGATGGTCTTGAGAGTTGTAAGAAATTGATTGTCATTGAACAGCCTATTTCTCTTGCTATCACAACCAATTTCTGTTACTTGTGCAGTGGAATGCTGGTATTTTGATTTCATAATGAGGTGGCTTTTATCTTAGCTCTATTGGAAGTATGACTCCTAAACTTAAAGACAATTCGAAAATTCCTTACGTTATGAAATGCTTCCAGGTGCTTAAAATCCATGTTTGAGAAAACAAGTTGGGTGGAGGTGGTTTGACTGATCCAAACTTTCTCTGTTAGCAAACAGGATGAGGAAAACCAGTGTGAGTTGGCCCTTAATGTCATTAGATGAAGAATTATGTAGAACTGGAATGTTCTTGTTTATGTGTCACACAAGAGCTTAGTGTTGGTTTAATTCTTGAATGGCCCTCACTACAATAAGCATACATGGGGGAAGGACAATTGGTGAACTAATGTATATTGCTCATTGCAGTATAAAAATGTTTACCTAAAAAAGTGAAACACCACAGTAATGTTGATTAAAGGTGGTAAAATCAAAAGGGGCCAATAAGAAATCGCTTAATGCTTAAGGCAAAGAATAAGGTTAATAAAAAGGGAAAGGATAAGGAGGTTTTTATCCCTAAGCCTAAAACCCTAAGCATAATGCTATGGAGCTGCCAGCTTAAGGATGTACTACACCACTTGAAGGAGGTGGGTCATTTTTAAGAGGATTGTCTGCTTACCTTGTTGACTTGATTAAGAAGAAGAAAGTAAGTTGCCACTGCCAGGTTCTTCAGATGTCTTATAATAGATTATTTTCTTTTCCTATTAAATCCTGGGTGTATGACACTAGTTGTGGTACTCTTATTTGTAACACAAAATATGGTCTTGGGGAGTAAGAAAGCTGAAACAAGTAGAAGCATTTGTTTAGACAATGGTCATTATGCACCTTCTATAACTAGATGTGGTTGTTTCAGTTATGTTTGTTAGAAAATGGATTTGTCTAGTGTTTTATAGATTTTGGAATTTTAGTTTTTAAGAACAATGTGTTTTATTTTAATACTATTCCTAGTAATGGTATTTATGAAATTGATATTCATAATTCTTGTACACAAAATGTTAATTCTATTGTTAGAACTAAAAGAGCCAAACACAATTTGGACATCTACTTATCTATGGACGTACTGTATCTTGCTCATATAAGCAAGAAATGTATTGAAAAATCAACAAGTACAGGGCTTTTATGATCAACAAGATGAGGAGTCAATTTGATAATGTGTATACTTGTTTATCGTGCATAAGATGAACAAGGAAATCGTTTCCAAATCGTTCCGAAAGGGCACGACTGATCTTCTTGGAAAATACACTAGCTACTTCATTACATTCACGGATGATTATAGTCGTTATGTTATGTTTTCTTCTTTACATTAACTTGAAGTCTTTGAATCATTCAAGGTGTTTTAAAAATGAAGTGGAAAATTCAAACTCGGAAAGACGATTCAAGCTCTGCGATTAGATCGATTGTGGCAAATACATAGCTGAAAGTTTAAAAAGTTTATCTTAAAGCTTGTGGAATTGTCCAGCAACTTACTCCTCTCTTATACACCACAACACAATGGGGTGTTTGAAAGGAGAAATCGTACTTTGTTAAACATGGTTTCGATCTATTGATGAATCTTCAAACTCTGCCGTTTCCTTTTGGGATTATAGCTCTAGAGTCTGCAACAAGCATTCTCAATAATGGGTTCTAACCATGATGGTTGATAGACTCATATGAATTATGTATGGAAAAAGTCCAAGTTGTCTTACTTAAAGGTCTGTTGTGGATGTGAGGCACTTGTGAAGGGGATATGCCTGACAAAACTCCATCAAAGATCTGTTAAGTGTTTCTTTTACTAAGGATACATAAGAAAACAATGGGTTGCTATTTTTACTTCCCACCTGAAAACAAAATAGTTGTTGCGAGGTATGTTGAGTTCTTTGAGAAAAATCTCATAACTCAAGAAGTCAGTGGGAGGTCCGAAGGTCTTGAAGAAATTCAAGATGGAAGAACATCACTTCTGAAAATCACTAGCGTAATTCCTATTGAGGTTTGAAGGTTTTGAAACCATTCCTCAATGAGAAGTGATTCTGATTCGTATGATCGGAAGGACACATCGAGCTCCAAATGTTTATGTCTAAATGTAGGAAGTGGATGAGCATAGTTTAGGGGATCTTTATGAACCCATCTTGCTATAAACGCCGCCATATGTTAGATTCTGAAATGAATAAGTGGATCGATGCTATGAATGCGGAAATGCAATCCATGATGGACAATATGGTATGGGTCCTGATCGATCTTCCTCCTGGTTGTAAGACTGTTGGGAGTAAGTGTATTTTTAAGTAAAAAGATGACATTGGATGGTATTGTACACACCTATAAACTCGTATTGTAGAAAAGGGTTATTACTCAACTCTCACGGGGTTGATTATGAAGAAAGTTCTCACCCGTCGGCTGTCATTAGAGCTATAGGATTCTATATCTTATAGCGGCATACTATGATTATTGAGGATTTGGCAAATGGATATTAAAAACATCCTTCTTAATGGGTTATCTTGATGAAGATATTTATATGGTGCAACCTAATGGGTTTTGTTGATCCTAATCATCCCAGAAAAGTATGCAAGCTTCAAAGATTCATTTATGGTCTTAAGCAAGCGTCAAGAAGCTAGAATAAAAGATTTGATGAGGAAATCAAAAGGTTTGGATTTACTCAAAATCTTGATGAGCCATGTGTATATTCAAAAGGTAGGGGACGTATTGTTACATGCATCATCTTATATGTCGATGACTTAATAATCATAGGATAATCACTTTACTAAGTTTTACAATGTGTAACAGGATTATCTTGGAAAGTGTTGCCTATGAAAGATTTAGGGGAAGCAACAATTTATTCTTAGAATCAAAATTCTATAGAGATAGGTCAAAGGATTGATTGGACCTTAGTCAATGTGCTTACAGGATATGATCTTGAAGAGATATAGGATGGATAATTCCAATCGTGGTCACTCCCCTTGATAGATAGACTTGACTTGAACAAAACACAAGGTGCTTCAACACCTGAAGAGGTGAAGCGTATGCAAAATGTACCTTATGCTTCGGCTGTGGGTTCCATTATGTATGCAGTGAGATGCACTAGACCTGATGTTGCGTTCGCGCAAAATATAACAAGCCGTTTTCAACAGAATCCTGGTGAACCTCACTGGACTGCTGTGAAAACCATTCTTAAGTATTTAAGGAATACTAAAGATATGTTCTTGGTTTATGGTGGAAATCCGGAAGCTAAACTTCGAGTTGAGTGCTATTGTGATGCTGGATTTGAGACTGATATAGATGATATAAAGTCTCAGACATGATATGTTTTCGTTTTGAACGGAAGCGTAGTAGACTAGAAAAGCTCCAAGTAAAATACTACTGAAATGCCTGCTACATAAGTTGAATTACATAGCTGCTTAAGAAGCAGAGATGGAAGCTGTTTGGATTAGGAAGTTTATTTCAGGGATTGGTATAGTACCAACAATAAACAAACCTATTAGGATGTTTTGCGATAATTTAGCCGCACTTCATTTCGCCAACGAACCAGGGGTTCAGTGGGCGGCCAGACATACCATAGAAGTAACTTTCTTAATGTTCACCAGATGACAATTAGCATTATCCTTTTACGATGGCTTTATCTAAAACAAAGCTTACTCAACATGCTAGGAGCATGGAGGACTTCGTTAGCTTAGTAGTTTCTTGTAGATCTGTGTTTAGTTTTGGATAAGGGAATGTTTTAAACAAGTTATTTTTATGTTAATTATACATGGTTTTTTTGTTATTTTATATCTTAAAGTGTATCTCTATATTTGCATGTTGTGTTTAACCATTTATAATATTTTAATTATTCTAAATTAATCCGTTGTCGATTAACAATGTGGGAATGTTTTTAAACTAAGACAATTCTGAGTGATTGGTGATATTGTAGATATTAAAGATGAGTCCACCAAACTCGCATGATATTCATAAGATGAATATTGGATTTCCCCAACTAACAAGAATCTTACTTTATGGATCGGCGTCATTAAGTAAATCTTGTAAGTGATTTTATTTACAAAATCCTTAGACTTGAGATGCAAGTAGGTCCTGTATGTGTGGATTATCCTTCTTGATTTGGTTCTAGTTATCCTGAATAAGGTAGCTATTAAGGATTATTTCAGAAGTAATTATGAAGCATGGTGACATGGACATCTTTGTAGTCAATAAAGAATTTGTTCCTTCAAATGTTGATGAATGATGACCACTTGGCCGCCTAGTAGAATTAATCAGATGTGTGTATGGACCGTACCCGAAAACTTCCCATGGTAGATGTGTCTCATTGATTTTTGTCTTCTTACTAATTGAGCTGATGTTATATTTGTAGATGGACTACATTTTGGGCAAAAACCCGATGAATATGAGCTACATTGTGGGACACGGTAACAAATATCCGACACACGTTCACCATAGAGGTGCATCGATACCAAATAACAACATTACGTACTCATGTAAAGGTGGGTCTAAATGGATGTCTTCTAGTGAACCTAACCCGAACACTATCACGGGTGCTATGGTGTGTTGGAATATGTCCAAGTATAAATTAATATATGTCCGGATTATTTATTCGAGCCTACGGGGACACACGCGTTAATACGTAAAACAATTATAGAAAATATATTAAATGTAATATATTTAGTGATAAAGCTTAATGAGCGTTAAATGTTAACTAAAAGGGTCTATATGCAATAATGGAGAAATTGGTGGTTTCAACATTAAGTGTTGAGTAACCGCTTTGACCTATTAAATAGGCGGTTTCAACATTAAGTGTTGTGTAACCGTTTTGACCTATTAAATAGGCGGTTTCAACATTAAGTTTGGGCTAACCACTTTGCCTATTTAAGGAGGGCTTATGGCTTAGAGATCACGATGAGTACTAGCATACGTAGTTGTTTGCTAAAGAACGTATTGTATGTGTTGAAGTAGAAGGATTATACTTTAATCCTAGTGGTTACGCGTGGTGTTATACATACGCGTATATTCAAGACGGTGTAACGTTTATTGCTAAAAGGTACACATCTCTAATCTTGTTAATTATGAATTCTATACGTGTTTACTTTCCGCTGCGTACTCGTGTTAATGGTTAATTAGATTTAAAATCCCAACAGTGGCATCACGAGCCATCGTATATGAATTTGTAATTACAAGAATAAAATTGGACAAACAAATTAGTGTTCTTGATTAATTTTTTAATCCCTTTGGGCGTTTTTATGCATTAAGATTTGATCCTTATGCATCAAAATTCAATTTTTAAATTGGTTAATAAAATTAATTAGACGATTTCTAGGTTATGCAATTTTATTAATAAAACTTGATGTGTTTAATTGTAAATTGATCAGTTTTATGGTTTGAATTAAATGTTAATTTGGTATTCATGATAAATACATGCATATTTTATCATGGAACAATATATGATATGAATCTTGTTAATTGTTAAAAAGATTTTATTATGAAGGTTTGAATTAAATGTTAATTTGGTATTCATGATAATTACATGTTTTTTTTATCATGGAAAGATATATGATATGAATCTTGTTAAATTGTTAAAAAGATTTTATTATGCAAATATGATGATCAAGACCATAAATAAAACACTAAATTTATGTGGTTTCGATTCAAGTTTTTAAAAGCTAGGGAAGACCTTAGCCAAGTCTTAATGGGGCCTAATGTTCTTGTATATGGCTTATGCAATCGATAATATTGATGTATGTGGCCGGAATCATTGGATGATGTAGCCTTATATGAATATATACATGTTTTAATTATTAGATAATAAGGATCATAATTGATATTTGCATAACTTAATTGTTAAGTGTTGTTATTTGAATAATTGTTATGTGAATTAGTTTTATGTTTATATTGTTTTTATTTTAAGTATTGGACTTGTGAGAAAATAAAAGGGTTTTTCGAAAATAAATATAAACATGATTAATTATTATGAAATCAGATTTATTATGGACTATTTATAGTTCATAATGTGTTTTCAAAATTAAAGTTTTATTATGAGTGGTTAAAACTGGACGCTATGGACTCATGGGAAGTACGGCTCATCCACTAGAACAAACTATAAGAGAAGTTTAAGGAGGATTTTCCTAAAGATTTCAGGTTTTTAATAAGCTTCGCGCTGACCTGTTTCTCCGCTTCTTTGTGCGTTCGATTGGAGTTACCGTGAACCATGGTATGTCACTACAGTGTCATTATTTGACCATTCTTTAATCTTTAAGTTTGAAAACACGTTGAATCGTCAATTTTAAAAGGTAACACTATTTATACATTAGATGTATAGAAAATAGATGATACCATAATAAATAACTTAATTGAGTAAAGTTTTTATTAAAATTTATGATACGAAGATGTATGCATGCTTCTTCATACATATTTGTCACGACAAATAAAATACCCTTTTTAAATAAGTTATTGCCATCCAATTTGAAAGAACACTTGCAGATGCTTTTTACTATGCGTGAGACGTGTGTAGATCGTAATCCCAAGGTGATTATACACTTTTTCGTGAGACGTTAGTGTTACATAATCACAGTTCTTGATTGGACGACTTAATCAGTTTAGAGGTAAGACCCTAAATGTGAGGCAAAAGATGGGATGAAACATGCTTACTAGTATATTATTGTAATAAAGTAAGTCCCATATGGTTCTAGGAATTGCACCGGCGGCAATTATTGATCGTCAATTACCTTTTGAATACACCATTTGCTAAGCATCAACTAATGTGATGGTGGTATGTCAAGTTGGATCCTAACCTTTAGAAAGTTAATTGTTTAAAAAGTTTAAACATGGGTAGTTCATTTTCTATAAGGAATATTATCAAAAATACTAAAAATTAAATTTTGCGATTCTATTATGTAGTATACATGATATCATAACACAAGCAAGAATGATTAGGTTGGCAAATTATCTAGAGAGAGAAAGTGAGGTTTCTAGTGAGAGAAAAACCAAATAAAAATTTTGTAATAAAATGAACAACCAACCCCTTCCCATGGCTGGAAAGGGGTTTATATACATGAGTGTTTATGCCCCAATGGGCTTGAGTATGGGCTTACAAGTGGGCTAAAGGCCCGGCCCAATACTATTAGTCATACGCTTACAATTAGACAACGAGCTATGCTATTCTAAATTATACACGGGGTGACCGAGTCTTTTTCATAATCCTAACAATCTCCCCCTAAGGGAGGTCACCCCAAAAAAATGCATTATGAATTCTAGCATTCTACTTCATTGACCTTCTGTCTGTAGCTAGAAGTCTTTGATTCTTCAATCTTTGATGTCCTTGTACATTATGTAGTGAACTTTGAGATTTGTCCCTTAGGCTTGTGCGATCTTTGAGCTTTCTTTGAGATCATCATACCATCTTATCTTAATATCCTCTTGATCATCCTTGTTGTGTAGCATTACCTTCATGTGACTTGTGCTTTCGGACCGTCATGCTCACTACTTTTCTTGATCATGACATTACAATCAAGTAGCGAAAGTTGTGTTTATAGGTCTTTGGTTGTCATGGTGTCTTTGATTGAACACATTAAGTGTGAGCATGGGGCTGTGAATTGACTCTACTGGAATGAGGTATCTCCATTTCCACCATAACAGTGAAATCCGTAATAAAAACATTAGCATAAAGTTGTGGACGAATTAGCTTTGTCATTCGCTCTACCGAGTCTTGGTTGGATTAACCTCCGGATCCCGTGAGGTCCGACCTGTGATCAGTAGATCATCTTAAGAGGGGGGGAAGAATCTTCCTTGACAGGATTTCCAGTAAAAGTATCAGATCTACTAATGTGTAACCATCAAAAATCTCCATACTGCCTGCTCTCTGTAAACGGAAACGTCTCAAAGCATACCAACGACGATAAGAGTGAATCGTTTAGTTACTACTTACGATTAAGGGAAAACTAATTTTTAAAAAACAATCAAACGTGTCGTTTGAGAAAGTATTTGTGAACATCGAGAGTGTCTGATAGCCTAAAAAAAAATTCAACTTTTCATTAGAAACTCATTTGTTTGAAAGAAGTTCACAAATCGAAGTGCTAGTAATCAGATTGTTGAGCACATCGAGAGTTTTCCAAAATAATTCGTCAATTCACAAAACCTGGAACAAGTTAATTCACAAAGAATCGCAACCATCGTTTGCTTTTCCAATTGTCATAAGTTTTTTAATCCATAGTGGATCTCACATGTCACCTACCAAAGCTTTTTGATGTTGGCTCCTAGAAGATTTCCATCCTCATTGTGAGTACTTACGTACCACTTTGGATGTTCTGGCAATACACGAGGATATGCGAAGGTACTCTTAACATCTTTACTTTTTGTCACATGTTGTGAGAAACAAGCTCAATATGGATAAGTGTCCTAACGAGACTTTTGAATCTCAAGCTCTAGACTCAATAGTGCATTTTGGTTTTAGTGGTCGGAGGCTGGAGCGGACTGCCACCTTTTCAATATCGACTAACTCGACGTGAAGAAGATGATAGAATTGTATGACTCTGTTAAGAAATGAAAACAAGAATCCTTTGAGGATATTTAGTAAGCCAGGAGGGTTTTTTGCACGTAATCATCTGGGTTCCATGATACTAGTCTTCAAATGTCAGCAATCACACCATGTGAATCTACAGCATATGTAATTGACCCGGATTTCTGCATAATTTTAAGGAGGGCTGCTTTTCTTTTCAACCCTTTATCTTAACATTTTCTTTTTCATCCTTCACCCCCTTCCAGTGCTTACCGATACTTACCTAATATACCTTATTGGTTTAATTCCAGTACTAGCTCTATCTCAGTCCGCACTATTCCCTTATTCTCACATAACTCCTTTTGTAATCATACCTAAGGACTTCTACACTAACTAGTGGGTTGTCCCTGGGTAGATCCCTCCGGTTCTGGCGGGATCGTGGGAGCGAGTACCTAACCTTACCATCCTTATAACTCCTGATAAGTTGATTACAGGGTCGGTCTTAGGTATTTCCACGATAGCCATCATATACCATTCGCCCCCCCTTAATATTACAGCGATTTCAAAAAGGTTTTAGCACTTATGGAGGACATACACCTTGATTTAAAAGATCACAGTTTATATCAGATTTTCATAATTAAATCACATTTTCTCCCCCGAGCAAAAATTTCAAATCCGTTGAGATTTTGGGTCTCAATTGATTTAAGTTAGGAAAATTTGGGAGAAAGTGTGTCAGGTTTATATAATCCGAATATGAAACATATAGTTACTTAATATACAAGCCTAAGTTACAGTTTTAGTCACTACATAATAATGTACTTATTACAACAACATATAAGATATACTACCCCTCATTTGGTTCTCTTCAGCAACCGGTAGTCGCCTTCTCGAATCCTTCCACCAACAAAGCTTTTCATATTCCGGAAGATACGTCGTGTCTTTAGCCGTTTCTGGATAGCGAACATGAACTCCTTGCTTCTGACAATGTATTTCTTCGTTCAAAATCTTGTATTCATCCCTGGATTTGTCCTGTTGACTCTGAACTCTTTGACTCGGTAGTCCAACGCTTCATCGATCTGTTGTAGAGTACCATCACTGAACTTGTGGATCTCATTGAACCTCATAATCATCTGCACCCCGTATCTGTCTCTGAATGTAACTGCCCTTGGAGAGTCTATGACTGTGTAGTCATGCTTGAACTCAAATCCGGTGGCATCCCATCGAGGTTTGGTGAGATTTAACTGCGTCTGGTAACTCTCAATCCCCAGCTGAAAGTCTTCTACGCGTTGTCGGATAACCAAGTTTCTTGTCCAGAGGTTGATCGCAGTAGTGAGAACCTTTTTGTCATCGGGAGAAAGATGGTTCAAGTGACCTTGAAGATTTAACAAGTACAGATCTTCAAAGTCACTAGGGTACATATATTTGAAATCCCTTTCCGCGATGACATATTCTTTGAGATCAGCTCGACGAAGGATGATCTTCTACATGTAATTGTACCCATACCTTAAGAAGACTTCGATTCGAAAGAACACTACGATACGCATGTGAGTCGGTACGCTCTGCGGTCTCCTTCAAAAAGAATCTAATCAATGTAGGAATCGTTTGTCTTTGAACACCAATGAGGATCCATACATCGCAGCGATGTCATACTTGCACTCCTCTTTAATCCAGAACTGATCAGGTACCAGTTGCTCTAAGTCGACATCTGGATAGAACGCCGCCTTCATCTTTGAGATAGACAAGGCTGGTCTGCCAATCTTGCGACCGTATCGAAGATACTCCAGATCTTTATTGAAGAAGAAGTCAGATTGGATGGTAATATGACCTGGTTTACCACCAAGTAGAAGTGGCTTGCTAACATTGTACTGTAGAATTGCATCACCCACTTTATCGGTGAGAAGCTTGTGGCATTCTTCCATCTGGAACTGGAGATGAACTACATCGGGATGAAAAGCTTTGACAATTTCATAGGTAGGGACTTCTAGGTCTTTAGGAGTGAGTTCAGAGATTCCTTGTCGTTTACAATACCACTCCATAAATGTCGCGATATCACCGGTCTGAGCAAGTAATGAGTTCTCTGGTGGTGGTACATATGTAGTCTTCAGAGTAGAGGCCCAGTTGTTAGTTGGAACAGGCAAATCAGATGACGGTATGGTCCAGGCGGGTTCCGGAGAAGCAGATCGATCTTCAGTGAGAGGTTTCCACCAACTCTGCCTCAGGTTGACTGTAGGAATATGATCACGTCCTACCTCTTCACCACTAGAATATGCTTGTTCATCTACAGTGGTTTCATCATCCATATAAAGATCATCAGGAATTGTTGTAATTAAAGGCTTAATCCGGGTGTTAGTCGTTGTCCAAGCAGAGTATTCAGCTGAAGCAGCTGTCTTGGAGGAACTTGGGGCCGCAGTGCTTGTTGACTGACCTCCCTGATGAGTGGATGAGGACGGAGGTGGTGGAGGAGTAGCTTGAGCAGAATCAGATGCTCTGGTTGTGCCAGAAGCCCCTGATGCACCAACGGTGGTGGAGGAGGAGGTGGTGGTGAAGGTGGCGATCCAGGCGGAGTCTTTGGAGAACCTTGCTTACGTTTCTTCTTAGTTTCCTCCTGAGCCTTATCAACATAAAATTCCTCACATTCATCACGACGGATGGAGTCCTGCAGTGCTGCATATGCTACTCGGTGGTCAGCATGTCCCTTGTCATAGTTCTCCTCCAACATGCGTTGGAGCAGAATTTCCTTCATGTCAGACGTAGGGAGATCCTTGAAGCGGGCACGAAGAGGTCCTCTCATTGCATGCTTTACTGATGAGATAACCACCTCCTTAACTGATTCATTAATCTTTCGGTCGATCTCTTGTGAATCAATAAACTCCACTGTCTGCTCTCTGATCATTTTGGGTAAGTCCATAGTTTCCAACTTATTGATCCTGCTCCCCTGCTTGTCTAACCGTGTTTCCAGAGCTTGATTTTCTTCCACTAGATTCGCGATAAGCTCTTCAAGTTCACCTATACGCTTGATGATGATGGGATCTGACGGACCTTGTTGTGGTTGAGGTGGTAGTGGAAGAGTTGTTGTTGTTGTTGCTGAGGTTGTGGTTGTGGTGGTTGGTAATGGCCAATGAACATTGGGAGAATCGGGTCTAGGCACGGGACCGATCACCGGTGACGTCATAGGAGGGATGACAGAGGTGTCTTGCTGAATAGTGACGGACACCATTGATTCAGCCTCAGTGTCTGCTGTCGTTTTCTCATTATTGGCTTCCGACGGTTTATCATCAATGAATTGATCGCCATAGCTGAAGTCCTTGGTCAGGTGTTGGAGAGAAGACAACATCCCTGTAAGCTTGACAGGTTATTCTAGAGATCATCTGTTCAACAACTGACACTGAGATTCTCTGAACATTCAGGTATCGCAGTGGCTATAAATCCTTCATCCATATGCCATGGTTATGGGTGACAAGAGGGATCAGTGATCTCAACATCTGAGTTTCAAGGTTTGGTCCAGCGAGAACACTAGGAGTTGGTAAAGGTTGGAGATTCACGCAACATCAATCCATGGTTTGTTCCAGCCTGGCCGTCATCAGTTTTACTAGGGTCTGGTCCCAGCCTGGCCTTCGTCTTGAGCCCCACTTCTAATCACTGAAGGCATTTCTTCATCAGACTCTAAATAAGCTGAGTCACTAGCCGAGATAATCCAAGTTAGCATAAAGGAGTAAGACTCTTCATCTCATGGCCCGCTAGGGTCAGATGGTACGGAAGTATGTCCCTGAAAGATATACTAGTTATTAGGCTCTTTTCTTAGTAGTCTGAAGGTATAGAAGAACTTGACAGCTTGTTCACTTAATCATAGCCAACTTTCTCTTTCCCCATTCCCGGCACCTCTGGTAACAGTGGTTGAAGTTTCCCATATTCAGTTTCCATAATACCACAGGGAAGAGGACCCCTTTGAGTAGGGTAAGCAACCGTTAGGCTCTCTTGCTAGAAACCTTTTGCATAATCGCCTCCTCTGTGGTCTTCACGGCTTGGTTTTTAGCAGCAGGAACCCCTTCGTCAACGAACTCATCTACCAACTACTTAGAACTCTTAACAGTTCTCTTCTTAACCACTTTCCCTGCCTTAGCTCGTTTGGCAAGTGGTGGGGCCTCCGACGACTCTGACAAAAATGAACATAGACCGAGCTTGCGCTTCTAGATCTTCTCCTGAGGTGTGGCCGGTGCTGGTTTAGCCTCTTGATGCATCTTTAGGTTCATACGCTTTGATTGCTTGTTGGATTAGGTTTTGGTTTGTTTTGTTACCTTTACTGGCTTGTGTGCTGGAGAATCAGATCACTCACTTCTTCACACCGCGAGGTATTGTTGAGGCTTTGCAACTTTTCAATAAGCCTCATAAAATCAACTCCTCGAATGACATCATTGATGATTCATTCGGTATAGTCCTCCGAAGACTCCCGTTTGGTCCCTTAGCGCCTTGAACTTGAGATACCTAGTACAGTATCCTCCGTAGGCAGATGGAGTAGGGACTCAGGTCTGGGTGGAAGTTTTGTGTAGCCGTGCAAGTGAGATATTAAGTCAACTTAGTAACTGGATATTCGGATAGGGGGGATGAGAGTCGCTTTCTTCTTTCCCTTGAGCATGGTGTGCCAGATCCTCTTGTCTTTGTGGAAATTGTGGAATAGACTGAGCTAAAATCTCCCAACACTCCTTTACAGCATAATCAATGTGACTCGATTTAACAACACCACAAGGGATCTGTAGCACTGGTGCTCTTGGCCTTTCCAAACCCGAAGTCTTTCCCGTAAGGAACAGATTGATGATTGTTTGTGAGGCCCTCCATGGTTGACATGTCGTTAGTGGTGACATTTGGACAAGTTTATGACTTCTCTGGATAACCCAACCAATTGACAAACTCGATTAAGCGTGATCAAGTCGGAGGAGGAGAAAAAGCCTGATTTTTATCGACTGACGTGATCTGAAGAGCGTCTCTGAGTGTGTCTTAAGTGAGATCAAACCATTGCTCGTCCAGTTGACACTTATAACTCCCGGTTTTACTGTCAAAACAAATAGTATCCCAGAATTGTTGAATATAGATAGCCGGTATTGTTGATGACGCTGTAAAAGCTCTGAAGAAATTTGTTTGCTTGAGAATATCCACAGCAATCTTGAAAATTAGGCTGGGTTGAGATTTTTCTTCATTCAGATAGCAATTGCTTTTCCCAATTGGCACCCAACGTATGCGTGGCATGATCTGTTCATCAGTACGAATAGGTGGTGCCATTGAGGGTGCATGTTCAGCATCAGCCATTATATCTGCACAATTACAATCACAGAGGAAATAACATGCAGATAGATCTTGTTAGATGTAAGCTGATGCACGGATGTTAAGCACGTATGCACAAGATCCAAGAGAAAGGACTCTTAGATCGTGTTATGATGTAAATCAGTGAGTTTGGCCAACTCTTGAATCAACGGATGTTAATTCATCAAAGAGAGGACAAGACATACCGATATAACCACAAGACTCAATGGCAATTGACAAACTATGCTGGACAAGACGCAATGGATAAGACACTCTAAGCAAAACTTAATCTATGACAAGACCAAGTCCCAAAACGCAAGGATTTTGAAAAGTACAGATTCAAAACGCAACAGATTCAAAACGCAAGATATCAAAACGCAAGATATCAAAACGCAAGATATCAAAACGCAAGATATCAAAACGCAAGATATCAAAACGCAAGATATCAAAACGCAAGATATCAAAACGCAAGGTATCAAAACGCAACTAAGTAAAAATCAAAACGCAGCGATTATGATAATCTAAAATGGTCAAAACGCAACCCCCCAAATTTTTTTAAAAAAGGGGCTTTACTGTTTTAATATTAAAAAATTTTCTTCGATGCAAAACGCAATGATTGCGTTTTGCCCCTGTTAAATATTAAATGACTAAAACGTAAGATTATTTCCAGAATCAAAACGCAACTTATTAAATAGATTAAGCAAAATGCACCAAGTACCAATTTAAGCAAAAACACAACATGTTATATTATCAAAACGCAATCTCATATCACAAATCAAAACGCAATCAATAATTAATTATCAAATCGTAACCAAAAACCTACTATCAAAACGCAACATGAACGCAAACTCAAAATGCAATCAATAATTTATTATCAAATCGCAACCAAGAACCTACTATCAAAACGCAACATGAACGCAAACTCAAAATGCAATCAATAATTTATTATCAAATCGCAACCAAGAACCTACTATCAAAATGCAACATGAACGTAAACTCAAAACGCAATCAAGCATTAACAACGAGTATCAATTAGCCTAATTAACAACGAGTATTAATTATCAAATCGCAACATTAACGCAACCAAGAACCTAATTATCAACGAGTATCAATTAGCCTTAAAGGGCAACCACTACTCGAAAATCATAAGGACACTAATGGAGGAGGCGGGGAATCAATTCAAGCATTAACAACGCATCTAACACATAAGGAAATGTAAACCCAGTAATTAAAACACAAAACCAAACACTAACCAGTGACTCGAAGAGGTAATCACACGAGGGTCTACAAAAACACACATTTCAACGATCTTCAGATCATGATGTTAAAGATAAAGAGTGAGATAGTGATTAACAACGTTGAGTGCATGTTACCTAAGCGAAGAAACACACTTGAAATCACAGCTTTATCAAACGCAAACAAAGGAAAATTAGTGCGAGAGACTTGAGAGAGAATAGTTGAAAAGGTTTGACTAGATATGTGGGTTTTGACCAAGTCAAAACGCAACACCAATAAGTACCTAGGTTACACCTTTCATCATTTGACATAATTGGTCCCTCTCCTTCTTATTTCTAATTATGTAAGGTAAATTACACCAATGGTCCCTCACTTTTCATATTTCTTTAACGTTTAGGGATACATAGCAACTAATCTGAACAGTACGTCTCTTGGGGAGTCAAGAATCTTGTAGTCGTACATGAACTCGAGACCTGTAGCTTCCCAGCGAGGTTTGGTGAGGTTCATCTGAGTCTGGTAACTCTCGATGCCGAGCTGGAAGTCTTCTACCCTTTTTTTGATAACCAGATTCCTGATCCATAAGTAGACAGCAGTAGAGAGAATTTTCTTGTCCCGTTAGATGTCATAAATTTGAAAAACTACTCCCCCCCTCAATCAATGACCCGTTTTCTATTTATAGAGTTGTAGTCGTTGATTGAGTGTCAAATTTTTTAGAACTTCAAGTCCGATTGATTTTCAAACAAAACTTTCCCACCATGAAAAACAAAAATAATTTTTTGAAGAATCATAGACGGAAAATCATTTGGATTAAAAGAAGACTTCTCTTCTTGATCAAGAAATAATGCACTGAAGCGTACATTAGATTGAGGGTGCACGGATATAAAGTAATCCATTCCTAGGAGAACTTAATCACCCGTTGTTAGGAACAGCCGTCTTTTTGGCGACATGTTTTCCTTATTTTGAAAAACCGGGTTGCATATCAGAAATAATAGCAAGCCATAAAGACATGTTTTGAAAAGTTTAAACTTTCGTTCGAGCTTCATTTAAAGACCCGTGTCATTATTGAATGACATTTCTAGGACCGTAAATGTTATCGATAAACAGAAGACATGTCTTGTAAAGTTTAAACTATTTTTGGTATTATCTATTTTTTGTTTTTTATGGATTTTTCTTGGTTTTATATTTTTGTATTTTCTTTTTGAGTAGGAATATGTACATATTTGCATAGGATACGTGAAGCAAATCTGTTACTCATCATGATCATCTTGAAGACATTTGAGTGTATCTGGCTTCATACTCTTCAAGCCAAGCCGCGGGAGAATGAATTCGAATCGTTCTCTAGGCAGTGCCTTAGTAAATATATACGCTAGTTGATACTCTGTCCTCACGAAATACAACCCAACCACTCCCTTTTCTACTTGTTCTCTGATGAAATGATGTCGAATGTCGATGCGTTTAGGCCTAGAGTGCTGGACGTTGTTGCAGCAGAGAGCTATAGCACTCTTGTTGTCACAATACAAAGGGATGTGATTGTATGCAAAGCCATAATCTGATAATTGAGACCGCATCCATAGGATTTGGGTACAGCATCCAGACATCGCAATGTATACAGCCCTTGTAGATGAGATAGACGTGCTAGTTTGCTTCTTTGATGACCAGCTTACTAACTTGTCACCAAGGAACTGAGCACTGCCAGATGTACTTCTTCGAGT